>JAHZNF010000261.1:0-16508 GCA_027744215.1 Troglopedetes dispersus | reverse complement strand
AAGTAACTGTATTTTTAAAATAAAATCTATTTTACAAAGATGAATGGTTTTATAATAATTTCATTAAAATTACCTTTTCTCAAGAGCTATTGATGTGCATCCATTATTTTTCAGAGAGAACTCAAAGCTGTGCTAAGCAGAGCAGCAATTAATTACCGAAATTAAGCGATTTCAAGGCTGTTTATGAAATGGTACAAAGGGGAGACCGAAACAGTTTCAGCTTTTTGAAAGCAATTAGTAATGAATGATCATTGGACAAGTGCACCTGGTTCGGTTCAATATTTTTAAGTGGTAACCAAAGAAAGTAGCTTGAAATGAATCGTGTCCGACAATCCGGCACTGATGCACCTTTCCCTTTCTATTTTAACACATTGAAGAATAGGTGCTCCTTTTCGTGAACTCTCACATACTTTTTTGTATTCTTTCGTCTTTTGTATGTCTCTGTTTCAATTTCATTGGAGCAAATCAGTAAAAATGAATTTTTGGGAGAAAAACGCTCTTTTTAAAGAATCTCCTTATTTTCGAGTCTGATGAGGCAGAAATGTCAAAGAAGATCTTTATCAAGGCTTTCTGAGGAAAATGTATCTTACTTCTCTTGAAAGAATAATTGCAATATAATATCCATGAGATAAGCACTACATTCCTTGTCGGTGCAGAGTACAACAGAGGAACAATTAAAGCATCAAAAATGGAACGATTAAAAGGTAATCTTTCAAATAAAGAAGTAGCGATCTGTTCCTTTATTCTCTTCTTTTCGTAGAAAAAATTCATGAAAGAACCTGCTACGCTGTCTAGACAGTAAAGAGGCCAACTTGAGAAACTTCTTTGGGTCTTTAATTTGGGTGAAATCAATGAAATAAAAATTGTAACACGCAGATTCATTATATTTTTCGTTTTAATAGTGCACTCTCAAGTAAAACCGTTTTCAAGATCTTCCTTGTATTTACCTGAGCCGCCCATTGTGATTTCCCAATTTTGAATTTGAAACGCGTACACTTTTCTTCTTCTTCTGACCTATGATTTGAGTTTAATCTGGAATAATTATTATTGTAATCAGATAAAAAATGGGCTTGATTTTTTTACAGAATAAAAATAATGTTAAACGTGGTTACAGAGGTGCACCCAAACAGCATTAATTTCAAATGTTACAAACCATGTTTCTGGTTCGTTTTCACAAGAGTAACGAAAAATTGGATTGATTTCAAATTTCTAAGCATGAAACACTTAAGCGAACTAATAAAAGTGGAATAAGTAAAAAAAATCGATTACCTTTCGTCATACAATTTTTGTTTTGAAGTAGAGAACCCCTTAAAAAGATCCAAATCTTAGAGACCCTTTTGATTATCAGTTTGCATCAATGCTCGATGAAAAATGAAAGTTCTAATCATTGCTACTGGATTTTTTTAAAGAGTAGTTATTAAAGGTGACCTTAAAAGCAATAATTTCTTCAATTTACGCCATCATCTAACCTTTTGTGCATTCATGAAAGAACCTTGGGTAAATATATTAAGCTAATCGTAATGATATACATGGAAAAAAATTATTGGGAATCATGTAACCTTTTTAAGAACACAAGAATTCTTCGTGTGCAATTAGTTAGACCTATTATCACCCAAGATTTTAAGATTATAATTTTTGTTTCAGGAACGATTAAAAGTTTCTAAGGCATGTTTGGTTTGAGAGCCACTTCAGAAACAACTGTTGTTCCTGAAGATAAGCTGGAAGCATACCCTGAAGCAATTTTTATTTAGTAGATTTAAGGTTTCACGCATTTCGAAACCAACAAGTGGAAACTTTATGTGCATAACGCTCTTTTTCCTTCAGTTGAAGTATTTATTCCGCAAGTGGTGTGCAAGTTTAGTGTCCAAAAATTGTTCAACAATTGACTTGGATTCGCTGGAATAATCTGTATAGCCTTTTCGAATCTTCATAAAAGAACCACTCTGTTTTGTTTCCGTGGAACAACTAGAGGCCATCCTTAAGATCAATGCACATTTAATCAATTCCTATAGATTTTGTTTCAGTTTTCACCGCGTGTAAGTGACACATGGCCATCGAGATAAAACTTTGCATAATTAGACAAGTGTTCAGGGCCATCTTCATAATTCAACCCATGTTTCATTCAGTGTTGTAGGAAATACCTCAAAGTATATGGAGACATCTGCCGAAAAAAATTATACATTATAATATTATCATAATAGATGCATGTACGTATGTCTACCTTTCCACGTACAAGCTAGAAAAAACGTTTTTCATCTATTCCTCTTCGTTAATCTGGATATTATGTTTTCCACGTCTTTCCATTTTTCCTGTTATGTTGAAAGAGGTGTGATGATAAATTGCTTCTTCAAGGCAACTTGGTGGTGTTTGACCTCCATTGAACCACTGTTTTTTATGCATAGATTTTAAAAAAAACTTCATATTAATAATAAATTATGGTTATATCATCGCCTCAAGATCTCCCTGAATAAGAGTACAGAGGGGATTCCGTTTTAATGAGTATTTTTAAAGCATGATAAAAATCCATAATTTCTTAATGCGAGCTCCGTATTTTGTATACCTTCTGGGTGGAAACACCAATCAACCCTTTCATATTTATTTATTCTGGATATTATTAGATTTTGAAGACAAGAAGCCACCCAAGTTTACAACAAAACACACACTAGAACATTTTATTCGTTTCACTTTCTACTTCAGTTTAAAGCCAAAGGCTAACTACTCGAGATCATAGATTTTACATTATATGCGAGCCTTGCCTATGCTGGTATATTGGGGTGCATAAATAAATTCTACAGATAACATTTTTATGGATTTTTTAACACAAAATATACCCCCAGAAAGAACAATCATCAGCTAATAATCAACCATGAAAAATGTGTTTTCAGAGATAAACTTAGAAAATAAGATTTTTTATCTGCTTCCCTTTCAACTTTTACTTTTCTCAGTTCCTGTGCATGAAAGTTCTCAGTTTTGTCAATAGAAGCCTCCAGGTGACTTGCGAAATACGAGTAGATAGTATGGTTTTTTCTTCAATTTATACAATTTCGAAGGAATAATATGGCCAGAAAAGTTAAGTTGGATTACATCCGCTGCCCACTTGAAAGGCTGCAAAGCATCCATGATTCGTGTGAAGAAGATTAGCCAAGGAATAAATATTTTCAATGCATGATCGGACGTTTCTTCTTTCCGGAAGAGCTCCAAGTTGAGTTAATTAATTTTTTGTGATTTTACATATTTTTCAAGGGTCTGTAATTTAAGCGAACATTTTAGTTAATTGCCGTGATTCATTCCTCCGAGTTTTCAATTTAGATTCCAAATAAGAAATGCTGATTGTCCTTGTATATGATGTATGACAGTAACTCGTACTCATTGAATACGAATGAATGAATGCATTGAAATCATGATTACTAATTAAAATGCTGATTATTTAATGGTAGTGACGAGCGGAAAAGCATTATTCAATGAACTTTATTTTTCAAATATTGCTTGTATTTTATGACTCGTTACATTTTATTTTTTTTCTAAATCAATATCCTACAATACAATATGATTATCTTAGCTTTAGCACACGATTTCCATTTAAACTTTATTTTTCATTACACCTTTACTTATTCGCCCTGACTATAATTTTGGAATATGTACATCAATCACCATAAATGACTATAAGACAAGACGTTAGTCGTTACTGCTTCCAAAGAAGAACCAAGTTGAGTAAAAGTCCTGGTCAGAATTAAACCACGTTGCCCAAAAATCCAAAATGCCGCATCATGGAGACTTTGATGGCAGTAAAGAGACCCTGCAAGTCAAATCCAAATTAGCAACGAGTTGCAAAGTAATGATATCAATCAAGCGCCGTAATTTTGGAGCAACTCGTTTACAATAATAGACTTACCAAAGTAACACGCCTGTTAATGTGGCGCTTTATGACTAAGCACAGCGGTTTGCATGGCGTATGGCGTTTAAACCGACAACGCGCAACGGCGGTTCCAATGTAGGTGTTCCTGTGTTCGGTTTCGGAAGACAAAGAATGCAAATCCTGGATTGACCGTGTTCGTTAGGTTCTTCCTCATGGTTCGTTTCAGTATTTGCTAGACCACAAATAACAATTTGTAAAATTACAAACTACAAGATAGCTGACGTTTGGAATCTTATACTATTATTAGGTGAAATATAGAATTAGAAAGTTAGAAAATATTAAAATTCGCATGTAAAAAATATTCTAAAAATTAAATTACCTTTGAAAAAAATCCAAACTATTTTTCATCACGTAAATACTTTCAGGGTTTTATTTGAAATTCGTAAAAATATTTCCCTTGTCTTTCCATGCACATATTATGTGGGCGCTCTTTCAAAGAACTGAGTTTCATTTCTGTTAAATTATATTGTGAAATACTCTCGAAAAACAAGAACAAAGGTTGGGTCAACCTCGCACAACTGTTTGAAACTAAGGCCATTTTACTTGTGTCCTTCTTAATGCGATTTCCTTGAATCTACGCACTACGAAAAATAGTTCGTTCTTTTCTAGTGTAAAACCAAGAAACAGGGTAAAATGTGTTTATCACATGTATAGCTTCATAAGATTCTCTATTACACAGAACCGGCTCAAGACGATCCTTTGTGAGTGCCGGCTGAGCACAAACTGAAACCAGAAAGCTTTTCCACTCACTGCCTAGGTATATTCTGAAGTGCTGTGCTGATGATGATGCGCTCGTTGGTGGTGGGTTGTGGCTGGTTTTGGTCAGGAGTCAGAAGGAGCAAATATATTTTTAACAGTACACACGTACCATACTGGGCCAACTTGGCGTACCGTATTATCTTCTTTGAAAAGCAACTCCAAACATATAGAGATGAGATTTTCACCAACAATATACTACGTACTAAACGAGACCAGAGCCACGTATTTAAAGATCGTTCCATTTTTGTCAAATTTATTCAATGTTATAAGTCGTAGCTTATGACAACTACGTGTTTCAAATTCAAAACTGGAAAATTACAATGGGTGACTCAGATAAATAAAAGGAAGATATCCAGAAAGGTTTTATTTTTGAAATTGCACCATTAAAAAGAAATGTCATGGATTTGCGTGTTACAGTTTTTTATTTTATTGATTTCACCCAAATAAGTTTCTCAAGTTGGCCTCTTCACTGTCTAGACAGAGTTTCAGGCTTTATGATCTTTATATACAAAGAAGATAGGAAAATTGAACAATGCAGATCATTTTTTCTTTTATGAACGGTTATTTCCCAATTGTGCTATTTTGATGCTTTAATTGTTCCTCTTGTAACACTATGCCCACAAGGAATCAAGGAATGTAGCGCTTATCTCTCATCCTCATCACTGATCTCAGAAAGCCTTGATAGAGATCTCCTTTAATATTTCAGCTTCATCAAACTCGAAAATAAGAAGTTTCTTTAAAAACCTTTTTTCCGCAAAATGTTTTTTACCGATTTGTTCCAATGAAATTGAAAGCAGAGACACACAAAAGACTGAAGTATCTAAAAAAAAGTTCACGAAAAGGAGCATGTATTCTTAAAATGGAAAGGGAAATGTGCAGCAGTGGTGGAGTGTCGAACACAATTCATTTGAAGTTGCTTTGTTTGGTTACCACTAAAATATATTTAAAAATATTGTACCGAACCAGGTGCACCTGTCCAATAATCATTCATTACTAATTATTTCAAAAAGTTCATTATTAATTATTCAAAAAATATAAAAAAACTGCTTCGGTCTCCACTTTTTACCTTTTCATAAACATCCTTGAAATGGCTTAATTTCGGTAATTTATAACTTCTTTGTTTCCAGCGTTGAGTTTACTCTGAAGAATTATTATAAAACCATTCATCCTAGTAAAATGAATTTTAGTTTTAAAAAATACAGTTACTTGTCAAGAGCACCTGGCACACCTTTCATTTTACAGTAACGGTGTGCTCATTTAATGTTTTACGAAAAAAAGTCATTAATGAATTATAATCAGTTATACATTGAGCACCAAAGTGAACAGGTACCTGGACATGGTTGAGCACAATCGAAGGAAGGAGAGCTTGCGTTAATAGTACTTTTTATCATCGTCATTAATCAAGAAAGAACTAATTGTTTTCCAAACATACCTTCGTCAGTCTGTCGGTTGTGGTGATGCCGTCTGTAGAACCGTCTGTCACTTAAAAGTACATTAATAAATTTTAATGATTCAAAAGTAAAAAAATGAAAAGATCGCAGGTCTAGCCATTCAGTTAATTACTGAAAACTTTTTGAATGTGCTCTTATGCGCATTCATTAATAAAAAAATTATTGATGTGCACATATTTCAACATTGGTTGGTAATAATGATACAGCACGGGCCACAACGGTTGTGTCTTGCCTTGTTAGGTTTTATGATATTTCATTGTTGTGTGGTGATACATTGATATATACCCACGTTAAATTTTCACCACTCGAGCTGGAAGGAAAAGTCTAAAAAAATGCATCATAAAAATAGTAATTGGGTAAGATGCAATTGTGTTTCATTACAACGTGGCAGTTGCAATGAGTCACTAGTCACTACCCTTGTTAACGAACCAACCGTTCTTATTAGCATATTTACAATCCCCTACAATATTACGCATCCGTCCGCTGTCGATAATAATTGTTAACATAAAAGACCCGAACCTATCTTAAGCATATGAATTTATGCATCTATTTTTTAGTGGATGTGTCCTGATGAAATGGTTTTTGATAGAAGGTAGCTTCTTCACTGTCCACCGCAGATTGAGTGGAAGGAATAGGTTTGAATAGATAAATCTTCGTCGGATGAAAAAAAACTTCCGTTAAACCCTTCAAGGCATATTAGTGGAACAATGCTTGGAGAGGATGCCTTTGCTTAGGCGCATGAAAAAAGATTCGATTATCCTTGGTTCTCCTTTGTCAATTTTTGGAGTGCTGCTTATTTCGATTTTCAAATCATTTCCTTTGGATTAATATTTAAAAATATAGTATTAAATTTTTAAGCAGATGATGCACACATCTGCCTCAATAAAAATAAACGAAAATTGTTAGAAATGAAACAAAAATCTCAACTGCAAAAATTCTAACCATGTGACTTCGTGGTTCGAGCCTTGTACGTGCCAAAGTGTTAAATACCTTACATTTTTTGTGTCACTTCAGAAAATCATTTATCTTCGCTTTCTCAACTTCTTGAACTCACTTGCAAACCCTTGAAATGCCACACGCAGGCGTTTTGTCTATAAAATCAATTTGAAGCCTTCACAAGAAGAGATCTAGCGATCAGGTTACCCTCTTTAAAACTACGAAAAATGCATAAAACAACACACAATCGGTTATGTAAGTAAATAATAGATGGTTTTTACAAGATTCGATATAGATAACACTGCAAAAAAAGACTCCCACCTGCCTTATTTTTCACTTTATATTTTTCAGCTTTACCAAGCATGTCTTTAGTTCATACTCTGCTGGAATTCAATCCGTTATCCCTTTTCGTACCTCCTTGAAAAAAAATCATCAATAATTTTTATGGATTGCCTCAATTTCTTCCAATGGTTTCCTTCATCAATCCTCCAGATCAGTGTAAGAAAAAAGCAGAACCCTTGTTGAAACATCTGTGATATTGGTTAAGATCGTGATTATGCGGATGCCACACACACACGTAAGATGGAGTACTTCACAAAGGAGGTATGTAAACCAACAGAAACAAGGAAACAAACATAAACTCCTTTGTATTTTGGCTGAGAAGCCAATGTTTATTCCGGAATTGTGGTAAATTGCTTTTGTTCACATTTCCATGCCCATTTTTCTCATTCCTCCTTTTTTTTCCTAAAAAATTGAGATGAACAGTTGTTCAGTAATCTGGCACGGTTTAGCTTGCAGCGAGCAAAACCTGTACAAACGTACACATTTTGGTGTACGCAAACCTGGGGTGGTCTCTTGAAAGGTGTGACTGAACCCTTTTTAATGACTCTATTTACTTAAGAAACTCAGGGGAAATGTTGAGATCGTGAAAAATTGAGCGTGGTCCTACGATTTGATTTGGTCTGACTTGTGACTACTCATTTCACGCCATTAAAATTTCTCAGAACATTATGGTCTCCTGTCTCCAAACTCAAAATGAATAATTGCCCAATTTTTCACCATTGCACCAGTTTGCTTTTACTTAAGAAACTCAGGGGAAATGGTGAGATCGTGAAAAATTGAGCGTGGTCTTACGATTTGATTTGGTCTGACTTGTGACTACACATTTCACGCCATTAAAATTTCTCAGAACATTATGGTCTCCTGTCTCCAAACTCAAAATGAATAATTGCCCAATTTTTCACCATTTCACCAGTTTGCTCAGGTGGATCCTATAAATTGAAGCTTTGACTCGATGAATATTTGTTCTAGGTGTTGCCCAATCGGAAAATGTGACTACGACGACCAGAAAGAGAGGAAAACACGCTTGACTTTTGTTTCATCTATGGAGAATACTTCCAGGTGTGACTTACACGAAGCTCATATTATGTATACAATATGATTTACATATTGGCATGTGTCACGCCATTAAAATTTCTCAGAACATTATGGTCTCCTGTCTCCAAACTCAAAATGAATAATTGCCCAATTTTTCACCATTGCACCAGTTTGCTCAGGTGGATTCTGTAAATTGTAGCTTTGACTCGACGAATATTTGTTCTTAGTGTTGCCCAATCGGCAAATGTGACTACGACGACCAGAAAGAGAGGAAAACACAGTTGACTTTTGTTTCATCTATGGAGAATACTTCCAGGTGTGACTTACACGAAGCTCATATTATGTATACAATATGATTTACATATTGGCATGTGCCACTCTACAAGAAAAGATATATAATATAACCGCGGCGATTGTACCACAATCAATTCCCTTTTTTCATAATCAAATGACATGAAAGATGGTCATGAAAAGGGATCACAGGAGAGAATGAATAGGCGGCAGATGTAAATGAAAGATATTGTTCACCCACTGCTCCCATCCTCACCAACATCTTAGCGGAGCACCTGCAGTACAGAATCTATTTTGATATACCTGACTAAGTACCCATGTAAGAGTTAAACCCATTTGTACATATATGTAGATTATTTATTATTCAAATAAATGACACTTTGATTGAATCAACAGAAAATAATTGTTACAATAATGTTGCGCAATCAAAAAACTAAAAAATGGATTATTACATCAATCTCCATCCCCTTTCGTTCTTAAAAACAATGTGAACAATGATAAGTCGAAGATACAATGTAGGAACAATAATCCACAGAGTGGTACATGTGACTGCGACATGATGGACAGAAGTGTGTCACTCATGACGCTTGTTACATGCCTCATTCAGCTGATACAAGAATTTTAACATTTTAAAAGACCAGCAACTAAAATGAAAATAAGTACGTTGACTTGACTGCAATTTACAGTAGCCAAGCGTGAGTGAGAAGAACAAATGCGTTCACCACTGCACCCATATTATCTGATATTTTTTAGAGAAAGAAAGTGACAGCGAGTAAAATAGTTCAGGAGCAGATGAGAATATGATTTTTAAATTGATATTTTATTATTACTTTTACCATACTGCATTATAACTACAGACATTTTTACAATTACTCAACAACAAAGATAACACTCATCCTCTTGTTTTCGTCTCAATTTCAAAGATATCTCTTTTTACTCTCGCTTAAAAAGTATGACAAGGAGGAACACTGTTGGATTTTGATTGAATTCAGTAAGGGTGCGTTCTTTGTGGATGCGATGCATCCATATCGATATCGCCTTGAAAATTTTGGCTGGTGCCAACCAGCATGACTTACCCTAAACAAGATTATTGTTGTGCATCTGTGCACCAATTCATTTTTAACGTGTGCACCATGCAAGAAAGTTTTTTTATTTTCCAATAAGAAAACCAATATCGATTGAATGGTTCAAGATGTGCTGTTGTTCCAAACCAACCCTTTCAAAATCATAATGCCTCTCTGTGTTCTTTCGTGGCACAGAGGAGACTTGGGTAACAGTGAAATCCTTACCGGAGAGAAGCAGATGCAGAAAAGTTTTTTGTAAACAATTTTTAAAAAATGAGGTAGTAGTGGGCTGCTGCGGTTCCAGATTACCGTATCAAGTCCTGTTCGATCAACCTAACCTACTTCAATAGTAACTGCGCACCATACGGTGCGCTCTGTATATTTTTTCATCTTCTCGCAAGCCGAAATGAATCTCCATAAATCCTCTTCACTTTCCCTTTGCATAGGCCAGTGGCCAATAAATTTTGGAGGCGGCACACCATCTTGTCAAAATAATTATCAATGTAGATACCGTCTTAAATGTTTCAATGAATGGAAACAATGGTGGGGGCACAGCGGTAAACGAAGGACTGATACAATTACAATTAGTGTTTTTTAACAAGAAGGAGGCTGCTGAATGTAATAATTTTAACTGGAGAGACAAGATGTGCATTTTGGTGTTCCAAAAATCAATTTAAAATTAACTGTCTGCACCGAAAAGTAGACCACAACGCCATTCATGCAAGGAGGATTGAGATGATGGAATTTTGGCTTAAAACTACAGAATTGAGCAACTACGCCACTAGCATTTACTCTACCTACTGTACTGCTTTTTATGTTTGACTGAATTTAAATTTTTGGTTGAACTATAAATAATTAACGACAAGGAATTTGTTTAAAAGTCCGCAAGGCGGACTAGCCTTCACTAAAAGTGTCATACTTGTAATGGTACAATGTATCGATCGTCCCATAATAGGTCACCCCCTTTTACTAGAGGCGTAAATGGGAGAAAAAAGGTAAATCCTAATTTCCAAAAATCAATTTAAAATTAACTGTCTGCACCGAAAAGTAGACCACAACGCCATTCATGCAAGGAGGATTGAGATGAAGGAATTTTGACTTAAAACTATAGAATTGAGCAACTACGCCACTAGCATTTACTCTACCCACTGTACTACTTTTTTATGTTTGACTGAATTTAAATTTTTAAATTTAAATTTCGGGCCGACACTTCGGGCTTCCTGCTCAGTTCTAGTACACATATACCATTAACATATGTATATCTGCCAATTTGACAAAGCGATGCTTTTTCTGATGGATGCACAAAAGTTCAGTTGACTGCAATTAATTTTTTGGACTTAAAGAAACTTGCTCTCGAAAACCATATTATTGACTTATTTATTTAACCTTGTTTATTTTCCTGCAACCAAGATTATGCAGTGTGTTCCTGCCCATCGCAGGATTTTGTAGCTTTGCTAATATGAAAACAAAACTAACTCATGGAGAAGGCTGGAAATTGTACTTAAGTAGCTTTGACGATGAATAAAAATCCGGATTTAAATGCTTAAAAAATATTACATGCTAATGACCCGATGTAACTAACTTGTTATTCACAAAGGTCCCTATCACATGACCATATTATTTTGCACACCTTGCATTTCCAGCAGATTCGCAGGATTTTGTAGCTTTGCTAATATGAAAACAAAACTAACTCATGGAGAAGGCTGGAAATTGTACTTAAGTAGCTTTGACGATGAATAAAAAGTTTGACACATGTACTAACGCAGATATATTAAAGACGTGATATATACATTACTGTCAAAGCAACGCTGGTTGGAAAGTATTAATCAAATTCACTTGATTTCTCTTGACTTGGCGTCGTAAGCTACAAAGTAAGGAGGAGTTATTATTTGTGTGGCATCGTATCCGGATTTAAATGCTTAAAAAATATTACATGCTAATGACCCGATGTAACTAACTTGTTATTCACAAAGGTCCCTATCACATGACCATATTATTTTGCACACCTTGCATTTCCAGCAGATTAGCAGGAACAGACTTACGCCTTGACTTTAATTGGAAGGAAATTATGCTAATGATCTGAGCTCGGCGGGATTGGCTGAAAATAATAAGCCAAAGCCACACACAGAGCAAACACATTTGAACACTTTTTAAATCTTCTGATAAAAACATTAATAATCCCCTTCAATAAAATTCAATAAATTGCCATCACCGCATGATCTCCTTCTGGTTGGTATTGTTTGCTACAACGTCTCCAACACAATCAAAAGTCAATATTGCCAATCATTTTTATTGAATGCGCAGGTGGGTCTTGAAAAATATGGTGCTGCAGATTGCGCAACAAAATCAGAAGGGTTACAATCCGCTTTCAAAACATACTTGATCTAGTTTACAAAGAAGCTGGTGCAAAATAAGGTGTGTTGGTAGTGTGTGGCCAAAACTAAAATGAACAGGCGGATTACCAAACCGAAGAGAATGGAAGGGTTGAATAATAATAAGTTGATGGACTGAACAAGTCTGGTTAGTTTTTATTCGCTTTTCGCTTACTCATCTTTCCAGAGCAGTGTGACACGATGTGACAAAGTAATCCTGCTTTGCAATTTTTATTGAAAGTGGAAATGAAATTCTGGTATATTATAAGATGTCCTACTCAATTAATTTTTTCAGGTAATGCGCAAATTCAGAACAATGGCGTGTTATTGAAATCGCACGTGCCACAACACTCGCCCAGGATAAGGATGCTACATAGATGTGCGTCGGAGAACAGACTTTTGGCGTTTTCTTCTTCTGTGTTTAAGATTACTTCTGAGCCGTTACCATTAAAGACATACTTAAAAAGTCCAGTCAATTGCACTTTTCTAGCCTCATAATCGTCATATTTATAATACCCATCATTGAGATCCATTCAGCAGAAGAAATGAGGTTGGACATTTTTGTTGAAAGTGGAAATGAAATTCTGGTATATTATAAGATGTCCTACTCAATTAATTTTTTCAGGTAATGCACAAATTCAGAACAATAGCGTGTTATTGAAATCGCACGTGCCACAGCACTCTTCCATGGTAAGGATGTTACATAGATGTGCGTCGGAGAACAGACTTTTGGCGTTTTCTTCTTCTGTGTTTAAGATTACTTCTGAGCCGTGTATACATTATCGTAAAAAGTCAAGACAAATGATTAGAAGTTTACCTGCTGAAAGCTGTGAAGGGAAAGAAAAGCTCGGGATGGTTCTAATGAGGAAAAGATGAACTGACTGGATGACAGTGCCAAGTTCATGATTTGACCATTATTTTCCCAATCCATACTCTACTGGGAACAAGAAAGTTGCAGGACAAAAGGTGGATTTGGGAGGTCTTCGAAAAAGACTAGAAACTGAATGAATGAATAACCAGAATGGAAAAGATGCAATGCAGAGTGCAATTCAAAGCATTCTTCTTGTTCTGTGCTATTATCTATGCAATGACAAAGACGAAATGACTGGATTTTATTGTGCTTCTGAATTGGCCACAATTCCCATTTGCTTTGCTTGACCAACTAGTTTCTAGAAATCAAACAAGAATATACTTTTGTGAATGGGAAAAGTGCACTTTTGAAACACCCCATTCAATCATTTTATGTGAGTCTTTTTTCAAAATTGCATCTGTTCCTCTCACCATCTCTTGTGACAGAATGCAAAGTGCCTGTTTCCTTTTTCGCAGGTCTTCAATAGCTTCAAAGTTTCCTCAAGGGCAATACTAACTAACTGGTTTGTCCACACCAGACAGCCTGCCTCTTCCTTTCTGACCGTTGCATTTTTTTCTGATTCATTCACAACGCATCGACAAGCAATTCATCTCATTCATCATTCGAAGATATAATGGAACTTGGAAGTTTTTATATCCTCAGATGTGCTCCAATCGATCCTGAGCTTTGTTGCTTCTTTGGTTTATTGTGCTTAGTGGACCGATGAAGAACGAAGGTTTAAAAAATATTACTGAATATAAGCAACAGGTTTGTGTTGACTTTGGGTTGACTGGGTTTTAGGCGAATGGTCGTTTTCTTGCTTTACACCAAAGGATATGGCAATATTGCTAAGGTTTTTTCCACAATCTTGTGTGGCATTCAATGGTATAATACTTTCAAGGGAGTTAAAGATTTCCTTTAAGTTTTGGATATGTTGGTAAGTGCAGATGGAATATTTTAACTTTGCCTTGTATTTGGAATTTGGACACGACTTATTCATTAATGAGAATAAAAAGTGAGCTGCATAATAATATGGAGGTGACGCCACACCCCACAACTTGCTTTCAGTTTACGTAAACGTGAAAGTTCTAAATATTTTCATCCCGGGCCAATTGTAACTTAACCTGAACCTTCGTTGAGTGGGCGAGTTATTGAAAACATTTACACTTTAAAAAATTAGTAGTTATCTCCATTCTTATTACTTGCTCATTTAATTTAAGTAGCGCATCCAATTTAAAGTTTTTTGTTGCCCCACAAAAAGGAGTCGTAGCTTTCACATAAAAATGTCCAACCTCATTTCTTCTGCTGAATGGATCTCAATGATGGGTATTATAAATATGACGATTATGAGGCTAGAAAAGTGCAATTGACTGGACTTTTTAAGTATGTCTTTAATGGTTATTACAAACTGTTAATAATGTGCAACTTGACGGGGTACTTGAAACACTTTTTACGATTATTGCTATCTCGTCAAAAGAAGCCTGTCCCATCATCATCATTACTGTCACATGAGTCATGATGGGCCCTTCACTGCACTATTTTTCGGGATAACAAGTAAAAAATATGTGGGCCACTAAAATTCATAAAGTTAACTAGGTCTTTGAAATCGTTATCGTAAATAACACGAAAGGGCACCATAATCATCGGAACAGTTGGAGCAACTGTTTTCCAAAGTGAGAAGTTGTAGTGCACATTGTGAGCTCACCGTCTCATTATTACTCACTTAATACATGTTACACAATTTTCAGAGAAACAGAAAACGATATCTTTATTGTAGCTTCTGTAATGTTTTAAAGTAGCGCCGACTCAACTGTGAAACACAAGATGGACAAAGGGAGAAGAGTCAATGAGTCTCCCAAAAGATACTTTTCTTCTCAAATTACTCTTTCGTCTGAAACTAACTTTTACTTTTGTTGATGGTGCTGTGGGGGTGAAATCCGTGAGCGAGAGCGAGGGTGAGTAAGCTAGAGTTATGCGGGTGAATGGTGGCACACTACATACACTTGCATTTAAAGGGGATATTTTATATTCGTCACATGTTGCACATCACACAAAAATTCTTCCGCTCATTCACTTAATTTATCCTTGTGCTTTTTATAACTGAAAGAATGCACAGTTCGAACAAACAAATAAGTGAGAACGAGCAATACTGACAATCCATTTCATAAATTGCGAAAACCCGTGGGTCATTTAAACTTTGGAGGAGAGGAAATGACCTGCCAATCGGGCCAACCCATTTTTAACTCCATAATGAACTACTTAAAATCCTGTTGTGATGTTGTGGTGTGATATCCAATGTAATGTAGGAAGTTAGGTAAATAAAATTCTCCACAACCAAAACTTCATCTAAACTTTGTCTTTTCACCAACATTTCACCTTGTCAATGTTTTCATCCTACATGTGTGTTTATTCTAATTTCAACGTTGTAGTTCGTCAAAATCGTGTGATTTTATAAGTGACGTTGTATGGAAAAATTAGTTTCCACCTAGCATCAGTTTTTCCTCAAAATTCATTCTTACTCACTTCATCTCCAAATTTCACGTGTCACTTGTATTAACTCTTCAAAATAAAAAATTCTCATTCATTCCTTTCCAATTATTTTCCATTCTCTCCAGTCATCACCATCTTCCTCATGATCCATACATGATAAGACTGGTGACACATTCTACAAAAAAGATTCACGCGTAATCCTGCTGAAATGAGGTTAAGGTTACATAAAAAATAATTTCTTGTCATGTATAAAAACTCCTCTCATATCATTTCAAGGATAATTCAATCCTTGTCATGATATAGCAAAACCTTTTCAATTTCCCCATTTTATTTACCGTTTCAGTTTTTTACATCGCCGCAACTATGAACTTCACATTACTGGGATGCAAACAGAGGAAAGGAAAATGCATTTCATGAAATGATACAGCAAACAAACATTTACTACTGTGATGATTTGGTGTTGATAATCAACATAATGGTCTTCAGATCCTGTCAACACTTTCTCCCGTCGTGATAAGAAGGAAAGGGTGCATCTAAAAAGAGAACAAGTCATTCATAGTACCGTGTTAAATTTGGAAATTCGAGTATTGTAAATATCGGTGCTTTGACATTGACAGGAACATGAAAAGTAATCACAAGGCATCTTGAATTCTGGAGATTGGTGCCTACTCCGATGTTGTTTCAGCGTTTAAAGGTCAGCGCACAGAATTTAATACGTTTGTCGCGTTTGACTGATAGCTGACTATTTGTTTTATCACACGAAAATAATTTTGCGTCCTGCATTTTGGAAAAATTGTAATTAGGGTTTTGCGACTCAGGATATTTGCTTCGGATGCAGGTGAACGTATCGACATAGGACTATCATATTTGTGTTTCCAAACTGATTATTGCATGAAAAACAATTTCGAGACTTATCCTTATTTTATTCTGAAAAGCTTTTGTCTCAATAAGATTAACATCAGGGAGCGGCCTTTGTAAATGTCACTTGAGCATGTTTATTCT
>JAHZNF010000260.1:0-29485 GCA_027744215.1 Troglopedetes dispersus | reverse complement strand
GATGGATAAAGTATCCTAACTTGTGTAGAATTTTCTCTCTTCTCCATTTTGAAAAGGCAATGAATGGAGTAATTTGTGCACACATTTATACAGCACCTCCTGTGGTTTTTTCATAGCTACGTCAGGGAAGATAGGGTATTCATCTTAAAGTAAAATTAAACATGATTACCTGCTCGGAATCCATTTTTGCATGAGTACAAAATCTGCTTTCAAATATACACGGAATACGTACGTGCCTTGAGTCAAGAATTTTGGAAACATGAACAAGGTTCGCTTAAAAATAAGTTGTGTTGAGTGAGAATTACGAAATTCAAAAGAACATCAACGCTTGTCGTATCTTTTGGTTTGGTGGTGAGATGATTTTCAGTTGGAGTTGTGTGAAAAGAAACACTTCAAGTTGACCAGTTGTTCATTCAGCTTCACTCTTGCCTTTGTTGGAAAGAGGATTTGCTGGAATTAAGCAGTGATTGGTGGAGCGATACCTTCATTTCTGTCCGAAATGAATCAGAATTTATATTCAAAGAAACCAGGAACATGAATACACCATGTACCATTACACTGGGATACTCAAGTAGCTATTTCCAATCCCAGGTTGCGGTTCGATAAATAGTAAATATGATTTTTATAGTTATTTTAAGGGGCACAAATGTGTGCTGAGAAATATACATAATTTCACGTGAAAATGGAAAGGATCTACGAAGGTGATTTTGAGTTTCAGTATTGTGCACTAACAAGCCTTGAATGTATATCATCATCGCGTCACCATAAATAAATCCTACAGCTTCAAGAATAGACACAGTCCATAAGCAGGTAGGTGAAATGTGGGATAATGTAGACACGCAAGCATTCATACACACTTCTGAAAAAAGAACGATCGTGGGCTACAATTCTGCCCACCCGTGTATACGTACTTATATTTTTTTATGATGCGATGATGTATGGCAGGAAATGAATGAATGCGTTCCGTTCTCAATAGAAATGAATATGATAGGATTATAAAAAGATATTGCGATGGAAGGAATTACCATTGGTGGTGGAAATAAGGCAGAGCACAATTCCTGCTTGGCTTGGTATTTACAAGCAACATAAAGCGTTTTGATGCGAAGCACGACGAATGCGGGGACGATGGATTTTCCATTGTTTGCTTGGCCAACAGGAGTTGGATAATGGATTTGTACGAAAAAAATAAACCACTTTAAGAAGAAAGTGCTTGTTTATACTTATGATTGTAAATTCGGAATTCGAATGGGACAAACGGGTGATTGGCTTCAATTTAGGTCCTATCTGCATATTTTAAAAGGTCTCCTCATTTTAGAAAAAAATGAATTTTTTTTATTCTACTAATCGGATCTATACTAATGGTTATAGGCTTCCGTGGTAGCAATTAGTATGAGTTCAAAGGGGCGGACAAATTGCTACCACGATGGAATTTTGTTGACAGAAATGGGTAAAAAAGGAGAAATGGTATGTTTATGTGCGGTCAAAATTACGCAGCATAATTTAGGTTATTTATCGATATTCGAATTTTTGTCATTTTCTGCCTCCTGTGGTGATGGTATTTTATTTTTATGCTCCAGTCCGTACCCCATTCTTCATTAAAAACCACCGTAGTATTTGAACAACAACAACGGTCAAATGGCACGTCACAACACTTTATTTTTATTATTATACAGCGTTAAAACCTATTTTATATTTTTGACGCACCCTCAAATTTATTCTTGTCTTTTACGACATGGAGTAGTACACTTGTAAGTAAATACAGCATTATAGCGTCTTCAGTGCACCAAAAAGATGTTTATGCATTATCGCATCATTCAGCATAAAATTTGGTTTCAGTTTAGGCACTTTCTTTGACAGGTGACATTTTGTTTGGGTAACCTTTTAAACCAAAAGGTTCCTGTTGTGAGGTGGAACACGCCACCCACAATTATGCAACTGAGCAGGTGGACCTTATTGCCTTACATCGTTTCAGAAATCGGTTTAAATAAATAAGACTGAAAATTACAAGGATTAAGTCTCGCGTGTGTTCACATTTCGTTTTTAGTGCACGATGATACAAGCATTACGACAGGTTGCGTATTTCATTTTTGCGGCTTAGTTCCTCCAAGCAAACATTCCATTCTTTTCTCAGTAGAAAACCACACTAAATAACAAAGTGGTACACATTTTCACTTCTTAATACATACACCATTGGAGAGGAAACCAGAGGGATCTTGAGTTTCATTTTTTTTACTTGTTAAGAAGAAAAAAAAAAGTTTTGTAAAAAAATAAACTAGCATATGTTTCTTTTCTTCCTCACTCCCGTCCATTTTTTCTATTTTCCATCGACTCTTTTCTCTCTCCACTTGTTTCGGCGAAGGAGCGAAGCCCGTGGAACCGTTTTTGTTGTCGTTGTCAAGTTACTTTAAAGCGAAATGAAGGAAGACTGATAATACCGTCGTCCAACAAAAATTTTTTTGTCCTTGTTGTGTAGTGCAAAGTACAATGTTGCTTTCTTTGAATAATGCTACCCGGAATAAACGTAATTTTTTCCATGCTCACTCACTCACTCAAACAAGACACACATAAAGAACGGAAGCGAAACACAACACGACCTTTTTTTTCCTTCTTCTTGAGAGAAAAAAAATATGCCTAAATGTGTTTTGTTGTTGTTGAGAATAATGTGTGGAATGTTATATGGTACTTGTGTAAGTATGTGGAGGTGTGTGTATCTGTGATACGTAATATTCTCAGCGGACACCTTTTTACTTACACGACTTGACTTGGTCGTTCCGACTAAAAGCATTCGTCCCTTCCTCTTCCTTCACGTCACATCCCGTCTTCCTTCCTTCCACCTAACTTTCTCCGTCGTAGGTCTTTTGTGCTTACCTGAATTATTTTTCAACCTTGGATGTCATGTGTGTGAGAGCCGTGTGCATTTCTTTCTGCTGTCTTGCTGTTTTTTGTTTGCTTTCTGTTTTGTCTGTGGTGTGAACCCGACCCTTAGATAAATAGTGTAATCTGGAAGTAGGCCCTTCTTCACCGTTCACCTGGTTAAATTCATCCGGAGCATAGTGGGAAAACCGCAGGACAGCTAGGATTTCTTAAGCACATTGGGAAGTGGATAAAACAAGTATAATTTGGTTTTTTTGTGGTGTAAATTTTAACGAGACTGTCATCAATATTTTCTAGTTGGACAGTTGGATTTGTCAAGTGGCTTAAAGAGTTACTTACGAGGTTATTGCGGAGGTTAACTTTCTTATTTTGAAAAATGAGTAAACAGTTTATACAAAACTTTTTTCATAATCGAAGTAGGCAAGATGGCAACTATAATTTTGCTTTGAAGCTTGTTCACCATTCTTATAATAAAGCACACAGGCTGAAACTCCTCCCAACAAACTTAAATGGTGTTTTTGTCAAAATTTCCATAGAATGAAGTGTGCCTACCGAGTCAATAAGAAAACTTGGAATGAATGTGTTTAGCTGAGGTCCTACCTTCGGAAGATAGCATTAAAAAGTTAGTGGAAAGACATTCATCCAGGTCATCACAGCAATCGCCATAATAATTCATAGAAGTTTCCAATAGTTCTAACAAAGCGCCTACATTTTTTTTGTTCCGTTTGTTATTCATTTTTATTATAGTCGGCACTCTCGCTCTTCTTAAATAAATGATTATATAATAATTTGCTTCACTTATAGATAGCAACGAATGTGAACACGTCGGATTTTAGCAGAACAGGGAAAAAGCATTCACAAGGACAAACAAAATGATTATTATGTGTGTGGACACAAACACCTTGCTATTTTTCTTTCCATGCATTACGCTGATGAAAAAAAGGGAAACTAGACACAATACTCCAGTAATCATTTTAATAGGCAACCAACTCAACAATGTTTACCTACCCACCACTGAGCAGTTGCCATGGGTGAGATAGTCCTCCATTTATCTCCGGAAAGCTATGGACATATTTTTCTTGTGTGTCCCTTTTCTCCGAAAATTGTACAGAATGCATGAATGTATAGGGAGGTATGTACATTCATTCACCTCACTTGTTAGCAGCACAACCTCCACATTTCTTTTCAATTTGTCAAATGTCAAATTGGTTTTGCTTGCTCTCCGCTTACCCTCTAGTTTTTTTTTCGTTTCCAGCCTACTTGCATACCACCACTAGGACAAGCACAAAAAACCAATCATTTTCACTCACTCTGAAAAACTATTGCCCAATTTTTATGCTAGATCCTTTCCAACTCTTGCCTATTTACAAAAGTATGTGCAGTCAGTCAGTCACATTCGATATTGGCCTTTTCATCACATATTCGCATGTCCACTCTATACAACAGCCCAACATTTTCAAAAAAGGAGGTGATGTGAGTGATGTGATAGTCATTGCTGAATGGATGCAAAGGATTCAACTATTTTTTTATCATCATCATCATGTCGCGACTGCGACAATACAAATTCTGTAGCGACATGTTCGGCATTATAGTTACATACAATGCTTTTGTTCCCTCACTTTACGTATACTCAGCCCAGCACACCACTTACACGAATAGAAAAAGTTTCTTTTTTCTCCTAGAAATATCGAAAAAGAACATCCCTATATGCTAGGATTCCAAGTACCGATACTATAATAATAATAATATGCGGATAAGGAAACTACCTACCTATTTTTCTGAAACATCAAAAAAAGAAACGTATCGTCAAAAGCAATATTATAAAAGATGGAACCACGCCTGGAGTCCACAAAGGCAAAAAAACAAGAATAGGAAAGTAATAGCAATAACAGTAATCTGTCTATCTATTTCTCCCTACATTGCTGTTTCACCTTTATTTGGATGTGTGCACAATGTATAATCCTCTCTCTCTACGAAGCTCTCCTGGCTCTGGAGTCAATAGATTTACATCTTTTTCCATACAGTTTTAATGTGGACGGGGCAAGCTTGTTCTGTGTGTAACTCGTTTACTTCACTTCCTGTCTACCTCAATTAATCCTCGTACAGCAACACTTTTGTGAGTTGCTTCCTTGACTAAAGTTTTTTTTAAATATAAAAGTGGTCAAATAGTATGTAACTAATAGTGTTATACATGTATTGTACTGATACACATATTTCCTCAAATTCGGAAGGGGAAAATAGATGAAAGCGCTTTTCGCATATTATGTGTATCTACCCGGACGCAAGCCGGATGTATTCCCTTCATGTCAGATAGAAGCCGTTTGATCTACCGTTTATTTGTTAAAATTTTATATGCGTGGATAGACAATGGAACTAGAAATCATTATCCAATTCCTCTTTACCCAGAGGCCGTTTCAATACGGTGATTAATTTTGAAGTTTGGCTCTGATAAGGATTTCATGTACCTATGTGTACCAGTTATGTTTAGAAAAAGTTTGCTTGTTTTGCTGGCCACCTACGCAGAATGGCTGCGTAGTAAGCTTTCAAAATATGTTTTTTTTCGAAACACTTGATTTTTTAAAAGCTCAAATCAATGATGATGTAAGAGCAACGGTTTCTTTTCTTTTCAACATGTCATACGACGATAAAATCCTCCGAAGATGGGGAGTAGGGAGTGGTAGGTCGGTTGCAACAATAAAATCTATTTTTAACCATTTTTAATGTCTCTGGAAAGAATGACACAAGACTCTCCTTTTTCAAAACATGCTAAAATCCCTTGAATAATTCACTTGGGGCTCAGCCTCTCGAAACTCATTTTTGTGCTATTCCAACAACTCTTTTCCCGGGCAGTACAAAAGCAATAAAACTACGTCTTGTCCCATAATATTCCATAACATGATAATAAGCGTAACGGTCAGAGAAAAATAACACGAGACCAAAAGATAAATGGGAAAAGTTATTTTAATGAATTTTGTATCCCCTGTTTTTATTCCTGCTCATTTCATTTCTTTTTGTGAAATTGTAAATATTCACAAGTTAATTTATCCGTCTGTCTCTTCAAAACGTTGCCACTTTTCAGATAAAAGGGGATTGTTATCGCGTCAAGTAAATTGTTACTGGGAGCTCATCCTCACCATCAGTCCGCGTCACCCATCCAGGAAGGAAATAACCAAAAAAAAATTTACATAAACACTCATCATAAAAAAGAGTGGTTCTTCCATCCGTTTGTGCTCCTCCTCCTTTTTACATCTCACTTTTCAACTTGTGCACAACTGACAGAGGGTCGGATGACCACGATTACAATGCTGGTAATGGTACTATTATGACAATTGTTCCCAGTTTTCAACCATTTCATTAATTTAAATCAACAAATTTAGTAGATTAGTGAGAACAGTGGGTACCGTACCAAATTCTAGCTAGCACAGGAAGCAGACATATCGCACAACATCAAATTAATTGTAAGTAGGAGGGTGGTACCTTCACAATACTGTATTAAATAACTTGATCCCTCAGGCCTTGGTGATGGTCTTGTAATGGTTCAATAACGGTCGAAAAGGAAAATGACCAAATCATGCTTATTCTCATCACAGATTGCAGGTGATGGGTTGGATGAGTATTCCAAGGGTAAAGGTGACAATCATTAAGAGGAGAATTAATTAAGTGACGCTGTTTTTATTGAATAGCTTTAATTTTTTAAAATAAAGTAATGAATTATTTCGTAAACTATTTTCGTAAACGCATTCATCCAGTACGCCCCACCGAGTAGAGACACATCAAAAGAATGGTTTTTGTTTGTAAGAATTTTGCACTACTAAACAAGAGTCCACTTTCCTAGTCTAAAATACAGCCAACCTGCAGAGATGTGGAAATTGCTGCCGAAAGCCACATCAATTGAGCCTTTTCATCTTTATCCGCAGTTTTCCTTCAAAAAGTTTGACAATACATTGGAGGGAATAAAGAGCTATAAATATTTTTTTTCATTCGTCAATAAAATTATATTTTTCTCTTTGTCCCATTTACATGTTGAGTGACGCACTTGGTTGTGTTATTTTTTTCATTGTGAGCTCGGTTCAATTCTCGAATCTTGCCTTTGTCATGTGACGCTACATTTCAGTGTTACATCAGCACACTATTTGACAGAGAAAAAGAATTAAGGATGCTGACAATGTGACAGGGCTGTGAGGCACCTAGTACCACATCTCCTTTACTCATTGAATCGAATGAATGAATGGAGTGTTGATCATTTTCGCTCCTTTGCGTTCCTCACAGAGACGCTGTCAGTGATGGAAACAATATTGTGATAAAAAATTACTCACTTTCATTATACTCTGTCCTTTGTTTGCGTGGGTGAGGTTCCTGCCAGCATAAAATCAAATGAAAAAGAAAGTGAGAGTTCCTCGAATTCATGTTTCTTCTCATCTGTCTGACGTCAGCAATGCGTTTTGCAACCCTCAGCACTGAGCACAGTTTGAAAGGGCAAATGCCAATTAAAATGTGAACTAGGTAAATTTTAAATTATTTGTGTCGTTATTCTCTTACCTGCAGATAACTATCAGGAAGGAATATCACGTTGTTTGATATCCCGGTGATTGCAGAAAGAAGCGGAAGGTTACCAAAGAAAATCAACCAATCAGCCACACCAAATTTACAGAATCTCACAAAATCTGTGATCCTCCTATTTTGTTATGGATAACTCCAGCGCTTTGAGTCAGAGTATGGATTCGGTCAACACCGCAGCCGGTGAAGAGGAGGTAAGGCAGCCTTTTTTGCATTTTTAATTTTAAGACCAAACATAATCATGGAACGAGCTTCATCACAAGTAAATATTGACGTAATCCATATACCTTCCACAAATTGAAGTAGCTCTTGTTTCCTATTAAACTTATGTATTCCTTCAAAATTGACATGAATCCAAGTCAATTTTTTTAACGAAAAGAAAATTGTTTTTTTTATTATAAATAGGACTACGAAGTAGTACTTTGATCCTCAATTGAAGTAGTGTTACCTTCATGCTTCTTGATTTAGCATATTTAGCATACTTTACACAAGGAGTCTTCCTGTTAAATATACATATTCCACGATGATTCAGCTGCTTTACTGCAAATTGTGTTCATATTACATGTGCTTATTATTTCGTAGTCCTGTTCGATTTACTAATCCTTGTTCTTGTAAACTACTATGCATCACAATATTCTGTAAACAAGCAACAACAAAAGTCAACAGTATTCATTACACAATTTTTTGCAAAAAATAATATTTTATAAATTCGTCTGACATCGTCTCATTTAAGAAACCTTCATTGTTTATCATTTATCACGTGCCAGAAGTTGGTACCATGAATTCAGAATAAAATCGACATCACGTTGGTTCAAACTTCGCTTTTAGTATTCCATAGTTCATGCCACAGTTGTTGGTGGCATCCGGTTTCACCAAATCGATTGTTCCTTCACTTCGACAAAAATCTACAATCATTCTTGCGTCATTCCCGAATGGAAAATGATCCATTCAAGGCAAATTTAAATTCTCCACGAGGGAAGGGGTCCTTCCGTTCACTTATGGTGTTACTTTTCATCCCACCAGAAAGGTGACGGAGTGATCGAGAATTCTCGTAGACCACCGAAATCTACACATTCATTGATCGCTCGTTCATTGTCTTCATTAATTATTAATAAACTCAAATCCCAGTGGTATGGCAGATTGTAACTACGCTCATAGTCAAGGCTGTCAGTTTTTGTGCATTTTTAAAATCTACTTTGTGATAAGTTCAGGTCTCTTCTTTGGTGCAACCAGACCGCCAGAGGTATTTATACACATAAGTACATTGGGATCTCAGTTACCTGTGAGAGATTTTTCCTACAAGTCATTATAATGAACACAGATTTCGTTAATATTGTTATTATAATGATTCTCGGTGACACCAACAAAATAGCACACGATGAGAGGAGGTTGACATACATACGTACGATGTGTGGCAATCATGTACATAATCTTGCTTCATTATAACTATCTTTGAAATGTGAAAACTGAACTTAAGCTGCTGCTCCACTCTGTTCGCCAAGATTATCATCGTCAACATCCTATTAATATCTGCAATATTAGAAGATGCATTTACAGCAGGAGACACATGAAGAAGAAAAATTGTAGTTGCAGAGGCACCGACTTCAACGAGATTATACAAAGTAACAGCGCTATATAAAATGTTCCTTTTTATAGCTGTAATTCAGAAAAAAATGCTCTATCTTTTCCATCCATCCACTGCATTCGTTATGTTGAGGTACACGGCGTGCTGTTGTCTTTGTGTAATGTGCTGTGCTGCAAATTATCGGTTGGTCAACAGAGCGTTTCGTTTTTTTACATATTAGCTGGTCTGCCTCTTTTTATGGCAACTATCTACTAAATGTATTATTTTTGCCATTAAATTATTATTATACGTAGTATGCGTGTGTAGTATAAATAGTGCAGAATAAAGAAAAAGGATCAGAACTCAGAGCACACCGATATTAAACTTATACTACATTGCTAACGCGTTACATAGACATTCGTAGAGCAAACGATTTTTTTTAGGAGATAACAGCTGCTGAATAAACAGAACGGAGACTTCATCATTTTTTTCATACATTTTGTACATGGCGGATGGATGGATTCTCAGAGAGAAAAAGATGTGCAAGCATGGAAAGCTGGTGTTGATGAAGACAAAGTTTTCCACATTCTTGTCTACCTTATTATTATCATCTTTATCATTTCATCATCTGTACGCTACTTTCATCTTGTAAATGAAGCAACCTCACAAACTTGGTCGAGCCACATAATTTTGAAAGCCAAAAAAGCGATAATGCATACAAATCAGGATATACATACATATAAACTGCAGGGAAAGACGCATAGTGTGATATTCCCCAGATCAAACACAATAGCTATTTTTAATTCCTCGTGAAATTATTTCAATGTTTGGAAATAAATTTGGTTGCAACATGAATTATCAATGAATCCATTTGTTTCAGAAAGAAAAGAAAATTGCTATTTTACAAAGTCAAATCAAAAATTTAATTATCCCATAAATTAATTTTTATTTTAAATTGAGTACATAATTGAGAAACCGATGGACGCCCATTCAAAAGTGCTGTCTACTGGTTGTTCTTTTATCTCATCATAATTGACCAAACGCGCTGTAGACATTTGCCTCGTTCATTGCGTTGTTTGCAATTTTGTTTGCAGAAGGAGAAAGAGAGAAACTAAGGGATAAAAATAATTCTCATCGTGAAAATCAAAATTGCTAAGAGCAACCGTGTTTGTTTGCAAGGGAGAGGGCATCCACTTCCATTAAGATAAAGGCTATTAAGTGGGCAACTGATGGATAAAGGAATGTGTAGCCCCAGAAAGGAAGCTTTCCTATACATTGCTTTCTTCTTTTTCTCTAATCAATGAAAACGGACTTGAGCTTAGAAATGCACACAGATGAAGAGTAGAAACATTGTGAGTAGTATGTAGATATGGAATGAGTAGACTTGTACCTTGTTTATTCACTCGCTCGGGATAGCGAACTGAAGTGTTTAAAGGTAATCTGAAAAAATATCAGCTCGTCATTCCTTTCTTCAAAATCATTCATCTACAGCCAAAGCAATAGACACTGATACTGATATGAGTAAAAATAAGAAGAAAAAAAAAGCTCACAAGTGCACTAGAAAAAAAGATTGAAATACGATTTCGTATTTTATCCTTCTTTTTTTAAAAAAAAATAAGTAAAAATGGAAGATGAATGTAATCCATTAGGATGTTGTTGTGTGTGGTAATGCTTGTAGGTTGTAGTCGTCGTGGGCAATAACCTTAATGGAAGATTTAGGGATGTGCACACACAAAAATTTCATACGCTTCAATTTTTTTCCTTTTGCTTTTAAGCAAATATCTATATACACAAAGTCTATTGATTTTTATGTTTTAGAGAAGATCAGGGAGCGCAAAAAAAGAGCACAAAGTTTGCTCAATACATACCACCATCATCGCTATCAACAACCATGAACTCTCCACTCGCAGAATTACTTGTGTTTCCAATGTGCTCCTCAATTCCAAAGGGCTAATGCTGGTTGTATGCACAACCACTTTTGATCCTGGAGAGTTGTTTCAAAAATATTGGAAAGGGCACACTTGACATTATCCTTTCGACAACGACTTTGTGTAAACTTTGATCGCTGTGTGTAAATGTGTGGACACTCATGTTTTTCCACTTCAGCCCAGCGTTTCACGTGGCTGGGAAACCAAATATTCTGGGCAGCTCGCAACAGCACGATGACACAGACAAAGATTGAGAGGCAAAAGTAGAATTATTCTACCTTTCTGTGCAGGCGAAGCATAGTACCATTTCAAGGGGAATTATATGCAATTAAAATTGTAACAATTGTAGTGCAAAAAACGCAAAGCTGAGCAAAGTGCTCATTGTATTTCACCTAAAATGGTAGAAAGCGTTAAGCGGGTGACACAGATACAAACTCAGGACACATTCAAGCTTTTTATAAATGCTAACCTGAAGAACATATATTACCCTGATTAGCAGACACATCAATGCATTGAGATATCCTTATTTTTGTAGTAGAAGTAGTAGTAGTCCTCAGCTCACTCTGATTACATTTCATTACAGTTTATGAAAAAAAAACGGTTGCCTGAAGAATGTTTGCTCATCGCACAGCTTCTGACATGGGCTTAGCACTTGGTTCAAATATTTAAGAAATGAAATGCGGAATGGAAGTAATAATTTGCTCTCTCTTGCTCTCGTGTCTGCAGTTTTAAGTCATCGTTTTAAAGCGACTACCCTAGCCTAATATCATTCTGCAGGGAGGCACATTGCATTAGAGATTTTTTTAAAAAGAGGACAGGATTTTTTTTCAGGGAGTAGTAAAAGCGTAACGAAGGGAATCCAATCGAAGTTCCGCTTTTGCTCCTCTCTCTCTAGCTCCCTCACAAATTCTCAACAAACATCACATCTCACATGAGAGAGCAAACGGAATGATATAGTAGGCACAGGTAACACGGCAAGCGGCAGCTGAAGTAATTTTTTACGTATAAATATGTACGGAAAAAAATGAGCTAAGTGGAAGTGGTACGGCTTTTTTGTAGTACGACGAGCGTACCACATACGAAAAAATTATGTATGTGCCCATTGTATTTATACATATTTATGTGAGTTCTTTGATTGATATCTGTCCACTAGTCCATAATACACCGGAGATAGCAATGGTAGTTAAATGGGTTATTTTTTTGTAGGTAGTGTTTTGTTGGTTAGTGGCAGGTACAATTTTCATTTGAGAAAACTCCATTTAAAACTCCTCTTCGTCATTGACAGTTATGTAGTGGCAATGATGAATCATATCATCTGCGAGACCAGGTGATGATGATTAGGAGGAAAAAGGAAAGAATTAGGGAGGATGAAAATTGTGTACACTATTTTTTCACGATATGCTCTGCACAATGTATTTTTATGGAGGGCCACAGGCCAAACCGTGACGGCCGGTAATGGAGTTGCCGAATCTAGGTTGTTGCCATTTGATTACATTTTTTTTAAATACGTTTACAGTAGTACACACATGAATGCAGTATTTTGCACCTTGCTCACACGGGGTTCCTTACTTGTGTGTAATAAATGTAAAGTGCATTGATATCCGTTTCGCCGGACTTTGTTTTCTGGTGATTGAGTGCGGGTGGATCCGTTGGAGCAGTCAGAGCACGTAAGTCTGACATCGAAACACAATCGCAATAACAATAAGATCTTATTTTTATTTGTTTTACAAAAAAAAAACTAAAATCATTTTGGATAAAAAGTAGATATTCATTACAATTGCTTGTTGCTAACCTAAGTTTCAAAATAAAGTGCTAAAAATGAATATATTTAAGTGAAACAATGTAACAAAACAACCATAAAACTTGAAATCTCCCTGTCCAGATTTGCAAAATCGCAGTTTCGTGTAAGAAAAAAACCGAAACAGCTTCAAGTTTCGAAGCATTTCACAATTATTAGCATAACTTTGGATTTTAAAATGGATGGCTTTAAAACCCTTTTAAGAAAATGATTTACGTAGGCGATTCACTCACTTCTCATTACAATTTTTATTGCTACCGATGGTCCTTTAAGTAAACTTTAGATATAACTTGTGGTGTGCGTGAAATGGGGATGATTCCGTGAATTGTTTTCTGCAAACTCCACCAAATACGAAAAACCTGCTAATGGACCTTTGCCTCTTTTAGGTTTTCTCTGATTGCGTATCAAATAAAAATTACATTACGCAAATATTGTTTGTTTAACAATGCAAAGACCAATTTCCTGTTTTTCCTTTGGATTTTATCGTTATTATGAGTTATGGCGAATGAGTTGAATGTGTATAAGTAGTTTGCCTCGAATCGCACAATCTTCCCAACTTAATCAACGCGTTGCTTATCTTGTCAACCACGTAGAACAAAAAACCTCGTGTTTTGTATAAATGGGATTATCGTTACGAAGCATTATTGAAATTTTTTCTGAATAGAAACGCAAAGTTAAATTTCACGAAAAGAAAAATTAATTGCACCTGCAAGCCCAGCAGCCGTCATCGGGCAATGGTCTTCATGCTTCTGTGAACTGACTTGCTGGGGCCAGCTATAGTCTAATCATTATTATACCATCATCACCACCAACCACTTATCCTCAAGAAGGGATCTACTTTTGATTAAAAATTACCGTAGATTACAAAGAAAAAAACGTAATTAAACACGAGAAATCTTAAGGTGCAGAAAGTTGCATGTGCTGATTTTACCTTCAGGTATGGATAAGCTCGAAATACTGACTTCACGCATAACGTTGCTTGTACAATGTGGTATCATTTCTCATAAAGAAATCACTCATCAACCGGGTTTTACTATTTGAAAATCATAAAAATCAATATACTGCTAATTTATTGCATACGCATCAATTTAAATAGCGAAACTAAAAAAGTATAATGCATGCAATCTATCAAAATCAAATCAGTTTAAAAGGTTAGTGATGTTGATGATATGACGGTAGCTGCAGCGGTGCTTGCCTACAACTCAATGGATCAACATCTAAACACGGAACTAACAGGATAATGATAATACAATTAGGAAGATAATTCCTAATACCTTAGTCGTCCTCAACCAACAAACTAATAATGAATGGGAGTATTAAAGCTCAGGAAGCAAAGTTGGAGCCACGATCTACCTTACAATTTTAAAGGGCACAGCGTTCCACTAGTGAAATCCCGCATAGTGCATACGCCTGGGGATTCGCGGAGATCCATGACATGTATCATTCTCAGTTTTTTCTGGCTAAAGTTCTGTCTGACGTATGCCCTGTGTCTACAATTCAAACTCGTCTCAATCTATCTCTTCGATTTTCCCTTGGAATTTTCTCTGAATAAGTTCGCATATCTATACACATCTGTGTAACATCATCATAAGGAAAGCATGCTAGCATGAAATAGAAAGGAGAAAAAAGGAAGGGTGTAATCCAAAAAAAAGTTGTTTACGTCTCTCCTCTTAGACATTTTGGTCCCTTCGTTGGTGGCGTTTGGTAGGAAAAGGGAAGGAAAAAAAATGCTTCTTGTTCCCTTCTCCATTTTCTAGGCGCTTCGGATATTAATAAAGTATACACAGACTACAACAGACACACGTTGTTGCAAAGTAGAAAGGACGAAGGGAATTGGCTGTTTTACATCATCTTCATTACCAGCCTGTGTACCTGTGCTGTGCCTGCTCAACCTCCGAGAAATATTTATACTATGCATCTTGCTGCTTCACTTGACTTGAGCAAAGAAAAAAAAAGATGAAGGTGGAGTGAAGAAAAGAATGTAATACAATTATTACATTGAACGTATCTCTATCTGGGAATGTGGGTATGTAAGTAAGTACATAGTTTACCTTTTTCCTACCGTAATAAGTTTGGTTCAGGATGGACATGAATGATGCAGTTTCAGGTCTGCTCCTGTGTAAAATATGTCTATACTACAAGTATTTCTAGTCTTTTGACTACAGGTGCTTTGCTTCAAACATGTTTCATCTATATGCTATCTCTGAAATATTCACATACGTATAGGTATATATATTTCATGATGTGTGTAAAATTAGAGCAACACTGAAAACTGCTCACCCGTCCCATTTGAACTCTCACAAGTATTTTTTTTTTCAAAATGGAGACTTTTTCCTTTGAATACTGCAGAAAATCATATACTTCGTCTCGAATCTGCATGCATGTGCTTCAGTGTAAAACTACTACTACCACCACCACCACCAGTTGTGATATATCGCATTAAAGTATGAATGGTGGTGTTTGTTCACCTTCATAATAAATCTTTTATATTCTCTCCTCTTCTGTTTTTATTTGAAGAAGGAAGATGGAGAACGAATTCACAGGGTACAAAGTAAGAAAACAAGAAGAAAGGTAACATGTTTTATGTGAGACTCCCGCGTGTTTGTATTGTATGAGTTATGCCCTCAAAATTTACAAACCTCTTCTGGTTTAAAAGAAGGCAATGAGCTGGATACAACAAAGTGAACAATTTGTCAGTGTGTAAGGATTGGAGGCGAAAGACGGATGGTGTGGACCAGGAGTAAAAATTGGGGTCGGAAAACTTGTCAGACTTCATGACAGAAATGTGCTGCATCAGACATACGAATATGGATTGCCGAGTAATAAATAATTTCCACGTGGTCAAGCAATTAAATTACTTTCATGCTTCCATGCTTGTATGATCATCACCGTAGGCTCTCGGCGAGGTAGGAGGAAAAAATGTGATGAAGTGACAACGATTTCGGAGAAGTCTCCAGAGTGTTTTATCGAAATAAGAATAAGACATGATGTTCATCTGAAGACCTTCAAAAATAGCTTTTCCTTCCTATTTCTATTGTGAATTTGTCCTACTGCTGACAGCCCAGAAATAAAAACATAATCCACGTCAGCAAGTTTCAAATGAACAGGATGTGTTCATTTCATACTCAGACACAAAGTTGACACCTGTAATGTGACCTGCAATAATTATTTTTGTCTTTCACATTGTAATTCGAAAGAATTTGTCCTGTGTGGACAAGTTGACATATTTTTCCACACCGAAATACAATTTTTTTGCGCTCCGATCGAAACTATATTTAATTGGAATGTACGGTAGGAGAAAATGTAAATCGATTTTCTTTATTTTCTCTTCTTCTTTTCCTTCTTCTTCTTCGTCTTCGTACTTAGCGCTTTTTCTTTTCCTTCCCTCTTCTTATCACATGCAAATGGCTACTCTACTAAAGCCTGACTTTTTTTTACTGCACAAGACGAAAAAAAAACAAGGAAAGTTCGACTACTTTGCTGGCTACTGCTCGAACATTCAACATTTTCTTCACATGTCCAAGCCGACCTCTCTTCTTGAGATAAAAATAACGTATGTAATCTAATATGAATGCAGTATATTATTTCGTATGTATGTCTATATCCACATTATAAAGGGATTAAAGTACACTTATATGTGTATAGATTTACCTCGCCGTATTTTTTTCATCGTACCAGTACAAAAAAGAGTAAACCAAACGTCTGACTCTCTTCTTTGCCATATCGTTTCGGACCATTTCCGTTGAACAGGATCGCATATATTATTTTCCCTCTTACCCAACTCTCTCTCTCTCTCTCGTTTTTTTTCTCGCTACACACACTCACACACTACTGTTGTATTGTAATAGGTAAAGGTAATGATATAAAACATTCAGTAACGGCGAGCCAGTCTGAAACCAACGTAAGCTCTGGCTTCGTATCAAGTCATCCAATTCCAGTGTGGCAGTTCTGGAGTGGGAGCAGCGTAGTAGTGCATTCTCCATGAATCAGCCAGAACTTTATGAGCTAGTGTGAACCGAGTGAGAGAGAGAGAGAGAAAAAAAAACTCTGGAGAAACAGAGAAGTGCTGCATGGAATCACCTTTCTTCTCCTTTCCAAAACCTTTTATCTATCCATCCATATACATATATCATATGCATAATAAAAAACATCTACAAGTTTTTTAGTTGTTTCCTTCGAAAATGTTTGAAAAAGACCAAGAAAAAATATCATAATACATCATGGAGGCCTAAGCGACAGCATACAAAAAATAACTACTGCAGTAGCAGCCGAAAAGCAATAGCAATAAGTACGATTGCTTGTAGCCCCATTCTCTTACATGAGAGGAGTAGTAGTAGTAAGTTCTATGACAGCTCCTATTTGCCATTTGATGCAGTGCTGGTATTTTTGTCTGTAAGTTTGCAGGAATGGGAGAAATAAAGGTACTCTTCAGCATGTCATGTGTGAGCTCTTCAATGCTCTTCTAATAGTATTACTGTGTACACTGTCAGTTTTGTCTTTCTCCTTTCGTTATGGGCTCGTTTGTAATTTTAAATTCGTGCATTCATGTTGCCTCATATTTTTTTTGGAACAATAACAACGGAGAACATGGAGACACCAAATGGGATTGTCATTTTAGAAGGAATAAAGTAGAGTTTCTTTATTGTTCTGTGTGTTTTATGCACCGTTCGGTTTGTGCTTGACTGAGACGCGCAACTGAAGCTTCCCTGCTTTTACTTATTTTTAAATGCATAATGTAAAAGGAAGCGATCAAAGCGTATGCACCCCTTTTTATTCCTGGTCTTGTGACAAGGTAGACAACACGCATGGATTATTATCTGAAAAGGGCAAATTGAAAATTCGAAGAAAAAAAATTGAGGAGATTGAAGAGGAAAAGAGAGAGAGAGAAAATGTAGCGGAATTTGATCATCATGTGAAGGCAATGTTGATCACGATGATTTCCCTTTTCTCACTATCACTATTTTTTTCCACCATGTGAGAAAGATAAGGATAACTAAGTAGTGAACCATATGCACATATATTTTTTTGCCATTTTCATCCATCTATCTATTTCTCTGTGGAGAAAAAATATCGAAGGAGTACCATTTTTACTAAGGGAATGGGTAAGGCAGAAGTATGGAGACGAATATTAAGTAGTCTAAATGATTATCACCGTTTCCTATTTTTTTACCTTCTCTCTCTCTCTCTTACTTACGGTGAAGTAAGTAGAACAGCATTTTTTCGCTCAAAGCTTACTGACTTCCTTTCCTTTTAAACTTCCCATCGACACTACATCCACCTTTTAAAAAACAGTGGAGGAGAAAAAAGGAAGTCGATGGATAGGTAGCTGAACAGAATATTATTCAGTCTGTATTTTTTTCGGGTTGTGGTAGACCAGCAGAACCGATACCATCACCCTCATGCCATATCATGGTATTCATCTTCCTTTTTTTCTTGTTGACTACTTTACTCTCATGTATGCTGTACTAATCGTGTGTTTGTGTGTGTGTGCCTCTCGACACGGACGAAAAATATATAGAGTTACCGATCAGACGGAAAAAAGGCACGGCACGGAGCAGGCAGCTCACGACGTGGTAGTAATGTAAGAGTTAAATATTTTAGCATGGCATGTATGCAGCTTACTACTTCAACAGAATATTTTATTGTCATCGTCAGGGAACTGATGATGATGATGACGATACATAAGAGAGAAAGTCTCAGGAGTAAATTGTTCCTCTCTTTCGCCCTCTCCCTGTCTTTCTTTACCATTCCACAAGGAATTACATTGGTCTTGCTTGGAGCGTTATAGTAGTCCCATCTCTATTACGTGTATTTTATGACTTTCCCATATACGCATTTACCAGGATCTGTGAAGGAGGAATGCGCACGGAAAATAAAACTATTATACATATTATGGATAATTTACTAGAATCGGTGAAAGAAAGTCATCACCTTCTGCTCCTCTACGCCAACGCTGCTCCACCAATAATTGTCAATAAATTGTCTAAAAGAAAAGACAAGAGCCGCATAAAAAATTAAAGAAGAACTATTAAAATCCCACATTTTCTTGAGGTCAGGTCGACCTCCGGTGGAGAACTCGTAAATTTTTAATACAAATATGAAAGAAACACAAGGAAAATAAAATAATGGAATGAGCGACACAGGGAAGCACTGGCGAGTAGAAAGGCACACAAAGGAAGAAAACATTGTGTGGGCGGATTGTGATGTGATGACTGATACTTTTGATGAGAAGCTTGGAGTGAAGGGTTCTTGTGTGTTTGCTGAAGATGCATATCAAACGCCGACAAGGAGGCTGTTCCTCATCTATGACAAGCCACGCAGCAATATTATACAGGGAAAAAATCTCATCATGGCCTTGTAGAAGCGGTGATGAGGATATAAGTAGGGGTGATGATTATGATCATCATATTTATCTAATATTTTCCAGCTCCTGGAAAAGTTCATTTCACGGAGGAAAAAAACGGGAGGTTGTTTTTTGTTTTCAATGGGAAGATTAAAGGAAAAGCTGGAAGCAGTTCTTTCTTGTTTCAGAGCCACCCCGGTTATCATTATTGTCATCATCAACCACGCTAGCTAAGCCGCGGAGGACTTCCCATAATATTTTCCTCGTGGAATGCGGTACACCAACAGAATTTGTGTGCAGCACCTGGCTGCACAATCGTTTTCTTGTCTGCTAACCTTGTTGAAATTAATTTAATTACTTGGACTTCTGCCTACTGCCACTATTTCGTAGATGCATGTAGGAATGTTACAACGCCTTTCATGACATGATTGCAACAACTCCTACCATAATGTCCAATAAAAAAATGTGGCAAGGTTGAACAGTGAAGATCAAATGTTCTTGAAGAATTCACTTCGAAAATTTCACTAGGCTTGGATGAGTACAATTGCTAACTTATTTTTATAGTAGAAACGTGAACGCTCACCTACAAAGTGATATGTTTCCATTGCATTACAAACATACGTGTGTTCGTCACCACTTCCTTAACACACTCATCTACCACCACATTGTGAGTCTCGAGAAAAGCCAGATGCACTTTTTTTGTAAAAAAACGGGCTTTATTTTTCAGTTTCCTTGAAAGTTTCTGACGTGCCTGTTTACACAATGAAATGAAAATAACCGATTATTGAATATTGTGTGGTTATGAATATTGTAAAATGATATATGCGTGTCGTTAGCAGGATCATTACACGAGGAAAAAACATATCGTGATGGTGGCGAAGATGAATGCATTATCCATTACTCCAGTCTGACATTCCCTCTTCTTGTTTTTTGTATCCTTTCGTAACAACTCAGTTGTGTAAAGCCAAAAATTATTTTGCATGCTTCACACCAACTCGTCCTTTCTATATTTTACACGGTGCATTAGTCACTACTCTAGCTTTAGTAAACTTTTTTTTAACTCGACTCGAGAATGCATTTCTGCTCTTCAGTTGTCAGAAACTATCCTCATTATTGGTTACGTCTGCTATATCGGTGAATCCAAATCGTGGAAGTACGAAACATTGTATGCATTAAGAACTTAGAACCCAAATGCATACTTGAATGCGCTTTAACGATAATCATAATATTGCATATAAATTTTATTCCTTCTGTTCCACAATGTTTTCCGGCCTATGATCCATTTCATGTACAATTTATTAAATAATTGGTTTCACTCTTCATATTTTCCAGAAAAAAATTCGATGGAACTACAGTGCTATGTGAAGCACTATCTATGAAAGATGAACACGAAACACGACTGGCTTTACAAAAAATGTGTACAAAAGATATGGTTTGCTGTGTGCCATAAATAAACCTTTTCGTGCATACAGTATAGTGTCTCCTCAGATAATTGTTGCATGTAGTTTGTCTTTGTCTCCACTGCTGCATGAATACGGAAACTTACTTTTAAAAAAGTCTATAGAAAGGTCTGCTTTTGCAGCAAGCATCAGCAAATTTATTAATAACATACAATCCATCCACATCATCTCCATTTAGGAAACAGAACTGCACTAATGGAGGTTCGACATGCATAAATTCATTAATTATTAGTATAATAGTAACGCGGATACCCAAGATTGCACACTGATCGTTACTCAGAGAAAGTGGTAACACGGATGAGTGCATTTTTTGTCATTTTTTTCTTCTGTCATTTAATAATAATAGTAATAGAATGAGCTTCCAATGGAAAAGGTGAAATTTCCATAAATGAAGTATTAACGAAGCCGCCAGGAGCAAACTATCACATCTCGTAATGCTGATCCTTTGGAAGGAGATAAGCCAGTCAACATGTCCATACTATTATATACGGTATTTAATAACTTCGCAGAATACCTTTTGTGGGTCTTGCCAACACCATGTCTGCACTTTTGCATAAGAGAAATGCGAACAGGAGCAGGACGGCAGAAAGAATTAAAACTTTTTTTTCTGTATGGACGCTAGAAAGTAGAAAGGAAACTGTCAAAAAATCTATCCTGTTGGAACGGAAACAAGGTAGAAGCCACGCCCGTCATAGGATACACGTATTCTAGACCAGTCTCTAGCCATGTTGGTAGTCCACACGGTTTGCCTTTTTTATATGCGTCGGATTGGGATGATGATTATTATTCACGTGTAAAAAATTATCTACAGGAATATCATCATTATTGCTATGGGTTCAACCAGGAGCATCTACACCAGCTCTGTTTTACGAGCTGTTCATAATTATTCAGAGGTTGGGCAGTATGTATAATAATAATGATTCGGAACATATGTAAGTTGGAAGCCGACGAATAAAAAAATGGAGACAATGTAAACTTCCTTACTTCCGCTCTTTTCTCGTTTGCTATACGTTGATGGAAGGTCGAATGATAAGACATATATTAATGCAAAAATGTAATAATAATGCTTGTTTAACAAAATAACAATCCTTTTTTCGGCTTGAAACAATGCGCAGTAAAAAATAGAACTTGTTGGTGCTGGAGCAAGAGTGATGTATAACAGAGTATGTTTTGTGGAATGTGCTCGTCTGAGTATTTACTGGTTTCGAAAAGGAGTTTGTATTATCATCAGTTATCTGCAAACCAAACAGCTTTATGGCCAGTTAATCAATTAAGTGCTGCTACTGCTGCCGTAGAAATACCGAAAAAAAGGAAGCTGAATGAAGAACCAGAAAGGGAAAATCAACATTCGTATTTGTCACATAATTAGGTTATCTAGACTCGTCCCTCGAGCAAATTAGGTGAGTTACCTCCCCAATTATGTTGGTCACACAGAGAAACAACGGAACCTCCTATAAACAATCCTTGTCTGTATAACTTTTGTGACAGACACAACAACATACACAATAACCTAATTCTTCTTTGGAAACTGTCACCTACGTTGAAAGTTAGCTTCCACAAAGGTTCTTGTGTGAGGAAAGTGAAATAACAAGCTGTTTTATCTCCAAACAACAGAATGTCCGTCATTCTTAACTCTTGAAACACTTGCGACATAATATGACGATTTTGGACTCATTTAGTACTATGTTTACTAACTGGATCTTTATTGTCTTTTACGCACCAGAGTTTATCATTATGCACTTGTGTATGCATTATACATAGGTTGGGTAATGCCAGCAGTACCGCAAGCGTCACTCCGACGAGGACGAACTTCGTTCGTTGTGTAAGGGAAACATTCTTACAGCCAACCTCGAAAGAGATGTGGAGAGCTGGTGTAATTAGGCGAATAAACAGAATATATGTACACAGCTTCGACGTGGTGTTCACTCACTCTCTTTCTCTCTGGAGAAATTGTAAACCTTGTAGTAGCAAATTGTTACTACTCGTTGTTTCTATTTAGTATCCTACTGTGAAATTAAAATTTTACTTCAAACTCCTCGTCACATCTATTAAGAGATTGTGGTGGTCCGTCTTTATTTTCTTGTGAGGCTTACCATGTTTGCCTCTTTGCGCAATACGCTTTAATATGAATCTTTCCGCAAAATTTTCTGCTGTCCTGAAGAGGATTGTAATAAGGCTTCAACATGCTTAAAACTGGCCCTGCTGCTAGATCGTCAACTGAAATGAAAGGTGTATGGACTAATTTCATAATACATGTGTGACAAACGTATCTATGATATGTGACATCCGCAATTTTGCTGATGAAATCAATAAGCTGCTTCCTATAACTCGGCATGGTCTGCTGGCTTTTCGAGCGAGAGTATTTGTCTGGAAAAGGTCTGGACAAGGGACAATATACAATCATATTGAGTTTGTTCTAAAGCCTCGGGGACTTTTCGTGTTTCAAGTTGGATACAGTCAGGCACTGCCACGGTGTCGGTGATAGCTTTTAAACAAACGACGTTGACAAGCAGGCAATGGCTCTGGGTTTTGTATTTATGCAAATATTTTTTTGTCTTCAATCAACACACTTTTTCATTTTTTACACTTGCTTGTAAAAATACTTGTACAAATTATATTCAAATTAAAAAGGTATAAAAATATATATTCGTCACAGCTTTAGTTCGCAGAAGGTGAGACGAAAATTTTTATGCAATTACATTACCGTATAAATTTACACGTGTTTCGTAGGATCGGAGAAGGATCAACGTCAGACTAATCATGCTAATGCAAATATGCTCCTTTGAAGTAGTATGAATTATATGCACATGTGTGTAATGTGTAGGCTTAGTTTTTTGTATCAAACCTGTTCGATAATCCTCAAGATCCTTCTCACTTGTGTGTCGGTCTGTTGTCCATAGTCTGTCATCTGGCCAGCGAGATCTGAAGGATTACTAAGAATTCTGCAATTTTATTTTCACTGATAAATTCCTTATCTTCCGGAGAGATTCCTGAGTCATTTCAATTTTAAAAAAACAATTTTGACTAATTAAAATTAATGTCAGAAAATGCATTTTTATTGTGTCAGAGAGGCATTATTCAGTCTTCCTCTTTCGCATACGGCAAAAAGTTTTCCTATATTCACACGCCTTTTCTGCAATATGATAGGTCGATGCTTTACACCCAACTCTACCGGGTTTTATTAACAAGTGATATGCTGTACACCACTGTATTTTTGCATTGTGACCCTGAACTCCGTAAATTATAAAATACATAGTGTTTTTTGGTAAAACAAATGTGACTAAGGTAGACTACATGGAAAAAATTAAACCCAGTACATGAAAAATTCAAAAAAGGTAAAGCTTAGGTGTACTTATTCCTACCTAAGTGGAGATAACTTTTAGATATGTACATTTATAAGTGCAGATGCAAACCGTACGTTCCTCATATTGTGGTCACATCTTGATAAGCAATAAAAAAAAATAAGGCATATAACATGCAAGCTAAATAATGTCGGAGCAAGTTCTACTTTTACTAAAATTACGTCCAATTTCTGCAACATGAAATTCTAATTTTTTGTTTGGTTATTTTCACCTCGCTGTATTTTGTTGCTATACGATGCTAGGAAAACGTTCCGACATTCCTTGATAATTGACCCATTTGTCTCGCATTTTTCGGAGGTAATTTTATTGACATTCATGTTGGGTGCCGCCTCGACTCCTGTTTGTAGAAGCATCACTTGCTGCCGGACGTACCAACTGCTCTCCTGCTGGTGGGGACTATGTTCCATCTGTAAAATATTCCACAATAACTGTAAAAGGAGTAGGAAGTACAGCCATGCGCTATAAAATGAAATTCATCGAATAACTCTGCCATCCCAGGTCTACAAAGAGGCTCGATAACAATAAGAGTAGAAGGAAAAGTAAACGATTAAAATAAATAACCAGTGTCACCAATCGAGACTGAATGAGTTGAAACAAGTTGGCTGTTTGTTGGTCGGTGGTCGTGTGGTAGCATTTTGCTCGGGCTGATAGTAAAACAATTGGGTAGCATGGGAATCAACTTCATTTTTTACGAAACATCCAGGCTGTGAAGAAAAGGAGAAAGTAGAGAAAGAGCCAAAAAAAAACGAAGTCAGTAAAAAGTATTCTGCAGTGAATCACTGCAAGTCCTTCCCTTTCCTCCAACAACTTACCTGCCCCGAAAGGTGGAGGGAGGTGTGAAGACAAGACCAACTAACCTTCTGTGTGTGTACCCCTCCATCTGCTTTTTTCATCATGTACATTCCTTGCTCGTACATATGTACGTGTTATGGACTCAACTGATGTGCTTACTCTATTAAACTTGCATAAGTACATACAATTCATCAGATAAACCCAGTTTCTTCTTCTTTGGCGGGTTACTCATCTCATCCATTGCATTTTCTAATGCTAATTTTTTTCCTTGTGTTATTCCAATCTTGGTCTGTGAATGTACATTTTTTCTCTCTAGTGTACCGCTCTCTCTTGTGAGCGACCCTCATGGTCTTACCCAACACTCACATCTTTGTTTTTTTTTTACTTTGTGGAATGGGTCGAATTTTGTTCTCACCAGTCTCTATTTTTTTTGCTTCTACATCTGGTCGTGGTGGGTTCTCCCCATAGCTTCCATTGTTTTTTTTTTCTTGGCTCGTTGTATATAACTTTTTCCTTGTTAGTTTTGTTTGCTTTGTTGTATTCCTACGTTGCATTATTATTTAAGATTGAAGCAATATCCAAGCACGTTGATTCATTATTCAGGAGAAAGCGCTCCAATTTCCCCCATACATGTACATATCTTTTCCCATTGTGCTTCGTGTCGCTCCTTTCTCGCTTCTCCTTTCCTTCTCGGTCGGTCTTCTCGGATGAGAAGGATCATCAGCATCACCACCTCTCCCACTATCATCCCGTTTTCTCTTGTGCAAAATGTTTTTAAAACAGCCGACACACGGTACAACTTTCAAGTAATAAAAGAACTTTCTTGAGCAAATTCGTTGCAACTAGAAGATCCTCTCGTTTCTTCGTGTACCTTTTCCTCCTTTGTACGTTACATTACTGGGGAGCAGGAAGAGGGAATGGTAAAAATATTATTCAATTGCAAAATAACAGTGTCATAGAAACACTCTTGTTTTTTTATAAGTCGGCGAAATAAGTACATAAAGAGAGAGAGGGAGAGGGAGAGAGAAACAAGGCTAAGAAGAATAATGATGTGAGGGAAGTCAAGGCAAAAAAGCTATTGCATTCCCATTCACTCCGGCAAAGTCAGTCAATTCGGAAAAGCCTACGGGACCCTCACACCCCACACCACTGTTATCTTTTCTTCTTTTGACTCCTTCAAGTATTACAACATCCCAGGACAAAGACATATTAGAGCCAGTAAATTTCTTTATAATGGACTACAAGTGAACATATGGGTGGGCACACCACCATCAGCGTCGTGTAAGTTTCAACTCGAGAAAGAAAGATAGAGAAGGAATGAGGTAAAGTCAACAACTGGCTCTACCCAGATCACCTATCTTCCTGGCTTGTTTTTTTTGTTGAGGTTTTGTACATGTACAGCTCCTATGTACGTCTGTGTAGAGACGGTAAGTGAACCTACTTTTTCGAAATGTGAAATCGACCTGATATCGACGACTTTTTTTTCTTCACTAAAAATGTAACACACCAACCAGTCGGAAATTATGGCTGCACTGTAAAGTGAGGGCAGCATGTAACCGATTTACCTTTAAAAATCAAATATTCACTCACGGTTTCTCCCCAAAAAACCGTTAACCATGTGGAAAAAATAGGATACCTTCATAATTTATCGGCAGGAGAAAATAATTATATGTTAATCCCATAAAACTCGGGTTGCCTGGTCAGTTTACGGAAGCTATGCCTTAGCAATTGCTACAGACGAAACCAAGTTTTTCTTCAACTTTCTCGTTTCAGCAAAACTCCTCTTTTGATACGCTCACCAAACTTTCCACACATTGAAAAGGAGCCGTGAAAGCCAACAGTGGTGGAGGAGAAAATTTGCTCGTACTTCTTCTATTTTGGTATTGACCATAATTTGAGAAGCGGGGGAAAACAATTGCTCAACTTTGTACGTATACATTTATACAATAAAATGTGTTTTCTCTTTCCTTTCAATTTTACACTGACTTTAGCCTTCCTCAATATTACAAACCTGACAAAGTTGAAAATATACTTAAGCACTTGCACACACATATCAATTCAGAGCAAAAACCACAAAAATGAAATGTTATATCCAGGCTGATCATGATCATCAACAAGGCTTTATGAGGAGAGGGAAGTACAGGTAGAAAACAGTGGGTGAGGCAGACAAACCTCTAGATCTCGTATGTACGTACCATGCATGCAGCAAACAGTTTTGTGCTCATTTCTTCAGGGAAGGAGATAGGCAGAAACTACTATTTTAAGTGCATTATATGATGATATGCTCCTTCCTTTCCACCAGATCGCCTCACACTATTCACTCAGCCCTCTCTCAATTCTCCACAAAGGTACAATCTCTCGCATTGGAAAGCACATATTAAAAAAAATCGAGGCTGAAAAAGAAAAGTGTAAAAGATGCGGAGTGAAACCAGGAGGAAGTCTGGAAGAGAGTGAATAGTAACTGACTGGCTGTGCAAAATGTTGAGAGGGTACTAAGTACTATGCCACCAAAAGCCTGAGAGTTCTACTTTTCCTTTTCCTGGAAAACTATATTAGAGAAATATATTATGCATTTTTTACTTCTTTTGATTCCCTGGAAAACCACAACAACACTGGCATTCTTCTGGCGTTGCCAGAAACTTAGTCTTTGTCCTCGCCCTCTTCCATTGTGTACTATTGAAAGGATGAGGAATGAATACGAATGGAAATGAAAGCAGACAGGCCACGTCAGTCTTTAAAAAGGCAAATAATAAAGAGAAGTAATCTTTTCCTTTCCCCTTCAAGAACATTTTCAGACGGTATGGAAGAAAATGTAATAGCTTTTTAGTTTGCTGGTGGCCTTGATTCTGCATCCGGTTCCTTGGGTTTGTTTATATTTATCGCGAATTAAATACCATGAGAGTTATCTCTTTAATTTGTATTAACTTGTGCGTATCCCTCTCAACTCTACTCGTATGTTCTTTTGTCAAGCAGATGGTATAGTCGTCAATGTGTTGATACCATGAGCAAGGAGAATTACGCAAAATAAAATATTTTTAATTTTTCTCGACGACTTTCATGTTTTCACTCAGTTTCAAATACTTCTCGATATTCTTCTAGCCGGTTGTACCTGGGCATTTTTAAATTGTCGAATGACCTGAAAAATGTACTCATGACCACCTAAAATTCGACCTAGAAGTGGAAGACCTGACACAAAGTCCTGGCATCTGAGTAGTTTTGTGAAACATCAGCGAATTTTTAAAAGCAGACAAACATTTACACAATTAACTCTCTTCCTTTTTCCAGAGATTTGTCAACTGCGAAGTTGCATTCAGCCTGTCGTTGACTTTCTCCTTGCTGGAGCTTTAAACGGTTTAAATAACACTTATCGTGGCAGGATGTGGGTTTATATATAGCTTCAGGCAAATATGAAATGAAGACGTTGTTCTGATTGCCACAAGCTGTAATGAGAAAAACATTAAAGCTTCATAGTGCATGAAACTATACGTCTGGTGTTATTCTAGTTGGTAGGAGATTCTGCTGTAAATGGCTGAAACATTTTGAGATTCTGCTTGATGGTTCATATCCTACCCAGTGCAAAATTGCAAAATTTGCTACTTTTTAACCGCCAAAGGCAGACAGAAAGTGGTAAGATAATTTCTGTAGGTATGAAAAGAGGTAAATATATGTCAACAAACCTATCATATAACTTTTTAAACTTTCACATATAACTTTGTTCGCAGCCGAAAGAAGAAACTGAGTTCCAAAAGTGACTAATGCTGGTTGAAACTGACATGTTTAAAGGACAAACATGAGGGCAGTATTTTCGAGAGGGTCTCATAATTAAGTCTCCATCAAATTTTTCATTGAATTAAATCATGGTTAAGGTTAAGAAATTTTTACTTTGGAGACTGAATTTTTGGATGTGCATAGAAATTACATGAATCCCAGATGTTCCCCCGAACGACCACAGTTGAATCATTCAATAGTCGCGTAGTTCACACTCTTCTTGAGTCATATTTTAAGTAGTACATTTGTGATAGTGTTCACTAGTACAACTCTTGCAAGAATGCATGTCAGCAAGGGTAAAATTACTGTTTCAATAAAGACTTTTCTCAGCAATGCTAGTTAAATACCTTAATTGCGGTACTGACCCTAAACCTTTATTGCAATTTTTAATCAACGCTTCTACCTGTTGTGTCCGCGTTATATTTCCTGTGTATGAAGGTACGTAGGCTTTACTTTTGTCTTCATGAGAAATGAGGTCCTTTATCCAGAGTGACATGAAGATGCTCCCTAAACTTTTGTATCACTTTATAAAATAGCGAACTGCGAAGAACTGTTCGTCTGTCCTGCCGCATCCTGACTCTACGTCCGCTTACGTACACATGTTCAATTTACGTTATCATGTTAATAGTAAAGTCATTTTCGTTTTAGTTCTCACATCATGTATACGAATGAATGTTTCTATTCTCTTGATGCCCTTTTTGGTATATTACTCGTAGGGTTGACATTGACTGCACAGGTAGCTTTCCCAGCAGTCCTTCTCCGTATGTGTACGTAGGTGTATTTTTTTCCTGGCTAAGACCTTATTTATTAAATTAAAATTTGAAATTAAGTTTACGTGGCTCTCGAAATTAAAGCATTTATTAGTCACTACAGCCGACAGTTGTTTTGTGTCATGGACACAATGGCTTCACTGGTTATGTATTAGAGCTGAGTTCGGGCCTGATTTCCGGTACCCGAGACCGAGCCCGAACCCGAAAACCTTCAATTAATTTACCCGAACCCGACCCGAAACTATTTTAAGGCACCCGAAACCGAGCCC
>JAHZNF010000259.1:0-18028 GCA_027744215.1 Troglopedetes dispersus | reverse complement strand
AAATGTTCTACAAATAACCAAACTCCATTTTTATACATTTTGTCTGAGAGAAAAAAAATACTGAAATAAATTGGAATGGAATTCATAGTGGAAAAAATTATAATTTACTTCAACCATCTACTTTGCATAATTTCACTATTATCATAGATATTCCAGGGTTTCTATATTAGCATTGTAGTTGAGTTGTAGTAGACAATATTGTACAAAAAAAACAACAATACTGCAACCACTGGATAAGCATGTGAAGTGAAGCGAGACAAGATTTTTTTCTATACTTTCCACCATTTCGCATTTTAATGCAAGATTTTATAGCACAGTTGTCTTGTCTTCCCACTTGACTTGTGTTTTTCCCATCATCTCATTTATTAGTTGGTTCTATTATTTTCCTAAAAAAAAAGTGGCAAACGTGCTCATTTATGGAGCATCGTTTTTCCATTGTGTGTTTTTGTGGTAGTTGTGTAGCTGATAATGAAAGTATTTTTGAGGCGTGATATTATGGCTCATTCATGAGCATAATGGATAATGTGAATGGAAAAGGTAGGAGTGATGATGATGTGATGACTGTAACGATTACCTCCTTTCTCTTCTCCCTCTTTTATTCAAATCTACACACACACATTTAGATTTCAGTTTTATGGAGGTGAAGGTAGTCAATTGCAGTACTACTTACTATGTGCTCCCTCCACCATAATTTTTTTGCTTCATTTATTGTTGCATTCTAGAAAATTCCTTGTATATGTAGCAAGTGTTTATCTTTATTTTTTCTTCGCGTTTGCGTGTGTGCATACCTAAAAAAAATTTTTTAGTGTTTCTGTTTGTTCGTTAGGGAAGTCCTACATTCTGACTCATTTATTTATTCATTCTATTCCTACCTTTTTTTTCTCCGAAAAAGAGAAACTGTACACATGCATTTCTTTTTCCAGGAAGAGTGTGTTACTTTTTCAAGAGTTCAATGGGAAATAATCTTGTGGCCAGGAAAGAGGAAGAAAGAAAGAAAGTAAAAGACCATGAAAATAAAGAGAATGTATTCCAGTCACTATTTCCTATTTTTCCCACACTTCTTGAAAAGGAAAATGAGCTTCAAAAAAAAACGAACAAAAAAGGGAATGTGTTCTACAACACTTTCTTCTCTTTTCCAAGCTTGGTCGGTCACACAAGAAAAAAAACTAAAAGTTTCATTAACCACCGCTAAATTGAGTATGTTACATGTGCGTTGAAAAGGAGGAATAAAAGACGAAACGAAGAAAAAGCGTTTTTTTTCTAGACTTTTTCCGAAAAACAAGAAACGGGTTAGGTTAAGTGCATGCACATACATTATTAAAAGCATGTGTGTAAAATTTTTATATTGCTTCACGTCTTGTTGCATTTTCACGGAACGGACGTTTTTTTCCCCTTTTTCTCTTGAAAAGGAGAAAGAAAAAGGGAAACGTGCTCCAAAAAATAAGAGCAGCAAAAATATAGATTTTCATTTCACTTTTACTTTTTTTCAAGTGAAAAAAAACACGAGAGGAGAAGAAGCTTGTGAGAAAAAAGGTGGAAGGAGATACCTTCATACATTTTTAGGAAAAAATGGAGCATTTTTTTACTCGCTTTCTTCTGAAGACAGCTTTTCGTGTGTGGTTCATTGGAAGTTTCGTGTAAAAAGTCGTGTTTGGTTCAACTATTCACTTTTTCCTTTTTTTCTCATGTTGCATGCGGAAAATAAAGTGGCAGACAAGCGGGACAGACAAGAAGAAGAAGAAAAAAAGGAGAAAATGGACAGCTTTTTTTGAATAGCGTGTGTGTGTTATTCTTGTTGCCTTTTTTATTCTTTGTGTGTGTCTGTGTGCATATATGTGTAATATATAGAAGTTGAAGCATTATATTTATATTATTATTATCTCCCGTTTTTTTCGTATGTGTGGAGCTGAGGGAACATAAAATCAGTTTTATGGTGGCAAAATGGAGTGCTCCACACACACATAGACACAAACAGAGTGAGTGAGAGAACGTCAGGAATCTTCACAAAGGATCTTTCCTCGCTATATTTTTTCCAGACATCTGTACAACAGCTTCTTTTGTGGAATACGTGAGAGAGAGAGAATGGAGAATGTGAATGAATAGGATCATCAGAAAAGCAGATAAATGTAGATATGCACACACACGTACAATTTTCTGAGCACAGAGAAAAAAAATCTCCTTTTTTGTGTGCAAGATTGTAATCTGGTGTGGTGGTAAATGGTGAGAAGAGATAGATATACATACATGCACACACATATTTTTTTGTATGAAAAAAAGTTGGATGGGTGTGTGTGGTTTTTTTTAGTGTTGGGGAAGAATGTGGCAAAAAAAAGTATTTAGGAGGAGATTTTTTTTATTTCCTTCTTTTTATATTTCTTTTTTGGTGGTGGACCTGGTGTTTGCTTTTTTTGCAAAAAAAAAATAAGGATGTGTATGTGTGTGTGCTTTTTTGTTGGAGCAGGATGTACAGTGATGATTAGTATAAAAGATGGTGAGGATAATGATGATGATGAGCCTCAGCTATTTAAAGTTGCTCAGGAAAATAAAAACAGACACAGACAGTGTGGGCATGATTTGTTTGGGTTGTTGTAACACTTTTTCCCGGTTTGTTTATCTGAGTTCAAAAACTCAGAAACTTTGCAGCAGAGATGCATGCTGTAATGTGTTCTTTCTGAAAAGGGAAATTTTTTTAGAGGGAAAAAAATGATGGGCGGTTACGAATCATTTTCCAGAGAAGTGATTAGGAAAAGAAGGAGTGAAAAAATGTAGTGCAACAATTTTAAGGAAAAACATTTTGTATGAGAAAAACAGATCCATTATGTTACAGATACAAGATGGGATGGATGAAGTTTGATTGGCGCTCTTTGAATTAAAAAATATTCAAAGCTAGTTGTCTCATTTGATTTTTGCACTCTCAAAGAATTATGGACACATAGAACTTGCGACAAACGAGGATATTCTACATCTATGTATTTGTATGAACATGAAATTTTTTCTGAATAAAAAGTAACCGACCCACTACTCGCACATTTTCTACAAAAGGTAAACGATGTGAGACCGGATGGTGCTGTGTGTTGCCTTCCTCTTCCTATTTTTTTTTAAACTTAGGCTTTTAACTCATTGTCAATAAAATGCATTGATGCTCTTTCTACCGCTCCTGCTGACGATCATGCTTTTAATGATGATGACTGATGAAAATTACAAGGAAGTGTGAAGGGGCATAAGCAAGTCAGGGGAAAAAATTGCACACATAGACACAAAAAAAGAACTCTTCTTCGCAGCTTGAAAGAGGAAACTGAAAGCTTTCCCTTCATACAACAAACATCCATGTGGCCATAATTTTTTAAAGCTTTGATGCCACTCTGTAAGCAAAAAAATGGTTATTCCGCTCCTCCACCAGAAGACTCACATAATATTTATTCCCAAGCTCCAAAAATAGTATGAAAAAAAAGTTTTTTTTTCTGAAAGAATTACTGACACACACCTCGTCGGTTGAGTATGGATGGTGGTAATAATAACCTGTCTATATATTTCTGCGCGGGCAAGAAGTCACGATGAGTTACGTGATCTCCGGCAATTAAAGTCCACTTACCTTTTTCCCTCCTTCTGATTATACACCGCGTGCATGCATGTTCAGTTTCTCTGCTTCATAAATACATAGATACTCTCTACTTAGAAGAGAAGAAAAAATCTCGGTGGTAACATAGGAGAAACGACCAGGAATGGGAAATAATAGTGAGGGAAAACGCACCGGTGAAAAAAAAAGTGAAGACGAACGAACGAGACGTGGAGATTCATTGTAATAGGTACTACATCGCTCCTGTTTGTACGACCATTAAAATTTGTTGAAGAGAAAGAGAAAAGAGGTCTGCCTGCAAATTATGCGTTTCAGTTCACCGACCTGTGATGTGGAAAAGTAATTCTGCTTCCCCTCAACCAAACTCTTCCAAACTCTTTCCCAAACTCCGTTTTTTTTTTGTAGGATTCCACCTCGCAGAAGGTTAGAGGGAAGGGAAACATAAAAAATATAGTTTGGAGGTGGAGATTATCTTTACACCAATGGAACTTTTCTTTTGTATTTAGAAGTAGAAACCATCACAAATACCTATGGACCAACCAACTAAGGGCCAACATGTGGCTAGTATGGAGATTTAAAAATTGGACGGCGTTAAAATATGTCAAAATTGAAATTATGGACACATAATTGTTTACAGTTTTTTACAAGCAAAATGTGCAACTTATATTTTTGTCAATCATGTAAACCATGCTTGTAAGGAATTAAGAATACTTTTTTTGCAAAAATGCGGGAACTATTAGTGTTCTGTCAGAGCACTCATGTGTCTACTAATTTGTAATTACTTGGAGCATATATATGTACCCCGAGCTTTATTTCATTCTCATGGTTTGGAGAGCCTCTCGCCACGATTATTAAATTCAAAGGGCAACATCCTGATTAATATCGGTGGCGCTGTGGAGCTCCGCGGGTGTAATAAAACGCTTTTCTCCTCTTCCGAGAACAAAAAAAATGTGCTCTTGATTAGACCATGGAAAGGAAGGAAGAGGCAACTCAGAGAAAATTTTCTGATGAGCGAGCAAAGTGAAGAGCGGAAACTAATTTCATTGATCTGATCAACCGAAAGAGCAAGAGGATATACACGTTTAAGAGGAAACTAATTGGAAACCTATTGCAATCTTCCTCCCATCACCCAAAAAAATAAAATGTATATCTTCCCCGTGTAATATAATATTATGTAAAAAAAATCTTATCTATTATGGACACATTGCATGAGAAGGAGCATAGTAGTAGCAGATAGTTAGCTGTATCTCTTTCTTTCTTCAGTGAAGCGGCTGCAAACACGAAAATGAATTGAAACATGTGAACTGTAGAAAAACCATCCCAGCACAGGTTTCTGTTTTTTATATATTCTAACAAATATTACATCCTTTTTTGGAGCAACTGTGGCTTCGTGTGGTGGTGGTGTCTGTCATGCTCCATAAAATGGATTCATCATGCACACAAATACATCGTCGGAGACTCCTTTCTGCATTCAAGTAGATATTTCTTTGGAGGACAAAACCATGATACAAAAAGTAAAGCCCACGCAACAGACAAAATGCACACACACACACACACGTTTTAGCTTCAGAGCTGAATTTATAAGGAGAACAGAGTAGCTCAAAATGAGTAAGTGAGTGACTGAGTGAAGAAATATTTTCCGGTTTTGTGGAGCTCCACTGAAAATCCCAGGTTTTTCTGACGACGGAAAAAAGAACCTCTGCTTCATCCTTTCTGAATGGAGCATATCATATATTGCCGCACGGTATCATTATCATCAGTCTCATCTCAACCAAAAAAAATATATTATACTCTTTTCAATAGGGGCGTCATCTCATCATCCTGATTTTAGGTGATTCGGAGTCGTTTGTGTGTGTGCACACAAGTCTAATGTCGTGATTGAGGTGAAACAGGCCATTTTACTGTTGCTAATGTGCGCGCTGGCTTTCGTGGTGGCTCCATCAGCAAAAAGAGAGCTTTAATGTGCACCATAATATTGGAGTTTTCAAGCAGCATCATATTTTTTACAGTAATGTGTTCACACACACATACTCTCTCTCTCTCTCTTTTTTGCTCCAAAAAAGATTTCTTTCTTCACTGTTGCACTCTTGGAATTTATTTTGGGAGGCGATGATAAGCAAACAGCATAAAAGAGGGAAAATGAATGCTTTCGGTGTGTTATGTTGCTCCCTTTTGGCGTGATGAGAGGACTCATGTATGCGCCACACTTTCATTTTCGGTGAAGCGCCTTCAGGGGAATCGTCAGTCACGGGTGATCGACTCCACACATGAAAATGATCGTGTTTGTTACAACTCCTCGCTTCAGATAATATCATATCATAGTAGTAGTAGTAGAGGAGAAAATCCTGAAACTGTTTCCCACTGGACGGTTTCCCCGAAAAACCTTTAATTAACGGAAAAAGGCGCACTGGGCTGGAGAGCTCACGCCCTTTTTTTCGAACACATGCTTAGCTATGGTGAGTGGGTTTTGATATGCACGTTTGATTTCCTCTCTTTGTTGCCGAAAAGTGTCAAACGATTTTAGACTCACGTAAAGGAGCCAGCTTCACATCTGAATACAATTTCTAGGTGAGTACGAGAGAGAGAGAGAAAAGAGTGAGTGAAGGGGAATCGAAATTGGTGATTTGGGAAAAAGAGAGATGGAAAAGAAGCACACAAAAGGTGGGAGGCATGATCTGGACAGATCAGAGATGTGGAGGAGACATCCAACCATAATGATGGTGATCAGTGGTGTGCTTTTTCCAAGGGAAAGTCTGGAAAATTTTGCGATGGGGTGATCAAGTGGAAAAATTTCCAAAGCAATTTTCAAGAGGAGATGCCGAAGAGTGAATAAATTTAATGAGCTCGTGTGCTCCACATAAGTGAGCGAAGATGTTTGAGAGGGTGCACAATGTGTACATGTGTGAACTTGGTTCATTATGCGCATAATAAGGGCAATATTGCGCAATGTGTACATGTGTGAACTTGGTTCATTATGCGCATAATAAGGGCAATAATTATCACAAATATTGTTTACATTTCTCACAAGAATTTTGAACAGCTGACTCGAAAAAGATAACGTGATTCATTCATTGTGAGATATCTTCATAATTTGGGGACTTAGTTTTTTGTTACTTTAAAAGTCATCAAGTCAATTTTTCAGGATAACGATGAACATACATGCGAAAGGTCTCGTTGTTTTCGAATATCATATTGTGGCTCAATATGATAAATGTGTGTATTTTCTGAATCTCAAGGTTTAAAATTGTGCATAGTACTTGAATACTTGATTTATTAGCTATTTTCAGTCTCCTGAAAAGGAAAAAAAGAATGCAATATATGTCTAAAAAATGTCCACACTTTTCTAAAAACCTTTCCTCCAATAAAATTCCTCCTAAAATGAATACATATATTATGCTCACAATTTTATTTTCACCTCACTTCACTCCACTCTTTCTCCTCTTTCTTTTTCGACCCACCCAAAAAATATATAGTAAAATATGGCTCCATCCTTGTCTTGTATTCCTTTCCTACTCCTTCCCGTGCTCCATCATCTTTTTTATACTTGTCTCGTTAACTGACTGACCCTTCCATTCTTTGCACACCATTCATTCCTTGGCATATCCTGAAAAAAAAAAAGAATTTATTGTTTGGGTCTCTGGAATACTCTCTCTTGGTTTCACAAGCAAGGATGCTCTGCTCTGGTGTGTGTCCTTCAAAAGGAGCAGCCTCGGTTCCGCTTGACTTTAGGACACGGATGCTTTCCCCTTGCGTGTCATCATCATCATCTTTCTTTTTTCCCTTTCTTGTTCCGTCAACAACGCCATTTGTGTTGGGAGTGGAGCTGAGAGAAAATATATATAGATATATTTTTCACTCTTGTCTGTGATGCAATAAATGAAACGTTCTACACAAAGAAGCTCGTGGCAATTGAGTTGATTGCCACATGCAATTTCCTGAAATAAAAAAAAGGTCACGCGGAAGCTTGTCCTTGGAGACAAAATGATTAGAATGTACCTTTTTCAATTTTAATTCTCCTTTTAAGATACGCTGCTGTGCAAAGCTCTTATCGACACTAACACGAACCTCTTTTATCTTAGAAAAAAAGCCTTCCTTTCTCTTCGGAAAATCAGGCATGTGGACACATTGTGAAAGGATTTCGTGTGCAACCTTTTCTGTGATGCAATAAATGAAACGTTCTACACAAAGAAGCTCGTGGCAATTGAGTTGATTGCCACATGCAATTTCCTGAAATAAAAAAAAGGTCACGCGGAAGTTTGTCCTTGGAGACAAAATGATTAGAATGTACCTTTTTCAATTTTAATTCTCCTTTTAAGATACGCTGCTGCGCAAAGCTCTTATCGACACTAACACGAACCTCTTTTATCTTAGAAAAAAAAGTCTCTCTTTCTCTTCGGAAAATCAGGCATGTGGACACATTGTGAAAGGATTTCGTGTGCAACCTAAAAAAAGAGGAAACGAAGACGTTTTTTGAGAATTTTTTTCCTTTTTGTCGTGTGTTCACTTCATCTTTTTTTTCTTGCTGATAGTGTCCACATTGATAATCCCAACTCGAAATTTTGTTATATCTGCACGTAACCAACTTTGAAATCTGAAGGGAAACTGTCCCAAAAAAAAGTTCCAATTGCATCAAAAAATAGATTCTTTGACTAGTTCGCCTTCTTTCTTTGCCGATAATAATGAAAATGGGGAAGAGAAAAAAAATGGTTTTTTATCCATTTTTATCCGAATATATATTTTTTCAACTCTGACGACGACGTTGGTGGCGTCACCAGTAAAAAAAGTGTATTAGGCAAAGTTTTTTTCTTTCCAGAATACTTTTTTTTATTTCTATCTCCCCTTCTTTTCGTGTTAAAAGAAGCGGTGCGGTATAAGAGAAAGTGCTCCATGGTACGATCCTCTTATCTGAATCAGATAAACGATTTTCTTAGCAGAAGGGAGACGAAGGTAAAGTGAACCGTTTTTTAGGCGACATGGACGACGACGTCGCCGCTCTCAAAAGAAGAATGCTTGTGTAAACCAAAAGGATTTTCACATATCAGTCGGCGGATGATTTAGGAGAAAATTTTCAACCAGCGAAAAAAAAGGAGACGCACACACAGATATGTACACAGAGAGAGAAAGAAGAGATAAAATATTGGTGAAATTTTTATGAACGGGGTCTTGAGGTCCACCCAACCAAAATAAAACAAAAGGAGACAGTAGAAAAAAGGAGATGTTATGGATTGCCTCCATTCTATATCCCATTTTTCCCTCTTAACTTTTTTTCCAACAAAAGTGTTTTCAGGGGACGAGCAAGAGATGACCTCAAAGTGAAACCGAAAAAAGAAGAGAAAGCAGGATATATTTTTATATGTATCAAATATCTGTACTTGTACTTTGAGAGATGTATGTGCGCATAATATATCGTATTATCTTTATTTTTTCTGAGATATGAGGGAATTGGTCAAAGTTAAAGTGGAGACGATCCAGACTGTCCTGCCGAGTCAGTGCTACTGTCCCATTTCGGGGGACCTCTCTTGTCCCAGAGAAAAAAAGGTGAGGGAATATAAATCCTTGGAGGAATGTTTTTTTTACTTTTAGTTAAAGTGGAGACGATCCAGACTGTCCTGCCGAGTCAGTGCTACTGTCCCATTTCGGGGGACCTCTCTTGTCCCAGAGAAAAAAAGGTGAGGGAATATAAATCCTTGGAGGAATCTTTTTTTTACTTTGTCTGTCTCTCTGCTTGTTGGTGGAAGAGGAGTGTGTGTTTGTCCACTTTTCCACTTTTTGTGTGCATATCACTTTAGACACTTATTTGTTCTGTGCTGCGACGGTCACTCCAAAAAAATTCTTTGGGTAGCGATTCAATGCATCTTGAGTGGCTCTTGGAGTTCACAACATGATTTATGTATTTCTTCTGTTTTTTGCGCTGCGACGGTCACTCCAAAAAAATTCTTTGGGTAGCGATTCAATGCATCTTGAGTGGCTCTTGGAGTTCACAACATGATTTATGTATTTCTTCTGTTTTTAAATGTGTGCATAAAATTCCTTTCTGTGCTCATTTACCAGTCTCATGGTAATTTTACTGTTCAATGCTTTCTCCATACATCTTTCTACATGAAATACTTACTGATACTCGAAAATCACTCGAAGAGCGTTCAACTCCAGATTTTTTGTTCATTTTAATAAACAACGCGATACTTTTATTATGAATCAACAAATAATTTTTAAAAAAACCACTAACTCTTTTTTGGTATTTTGTGACTTACCTACGAATCTCCAACTTACCCTGACTGGTTTCATGAAGGGAACTCCGGCGTCGAAAAGTCTGAATGAAAGTAAATTAACTACAAAGAAGAAAAATCTGTATGGCTCCAGGTCAGGCTACTTTCCTGTGGTCAATTTTCTCCACAACTTTTTTGTTTGCACGGTGAAGCTGACGAGACTTGGTTGAACCTTTTTATCTTTCTTTGGTTTGTTTCTCTTCTTTTTGGATAAAGAAGTCTTACTTTGTCCAGTGTGTGCATTTTTTCCCTTTCCTTGAGGATGTCCAATCTCGGAAAAGTCAATACCACCGCCTCCCGGAAAAGAGTGAACAGAAAATGAAGGAAAAAAAGAGGACAAAAAAGGTTCAGCATCTTGTTGAGCTGCTTTTCTCTTTATTGAAGATTTTATTTCTGGAAGTGTATTGCCTCAATATATTGAATTTATATGAACACAGTAGCAACACAATCGAGTTGGTGAAACGAGTGAAGTTTCTCTTTTATTCTTGATAACAAATATAAAGCGCAATTTCCCTTTGATTTTCCTCCACTTTGATCTTCCTCATTTGACCTTATGGAGCAGTAAATAAGAAAGCAAATTTTGGTTTATTTTACAATATCGTTGACTTTGTCGAGTTAAACACAAAAATGGTCACTCTAAAAAATAAAAAGTATTGTGGTCATATATTCTCAATACACTCTTTCATACGCACGTACTGATATTTACGCAAGTTTTTATCAGGAATTATGTTATTCGTTTGAACATTATGTTCAATTTTTAACAAAATGGAAAATATTCTGTGATTTTCCAATAAAAATTTCCAAAGAACCTCACCGAAACAATAGCATTCACGCATAGGAAAATGTTAAATATCTTGATTCACTGGAGACCGAGGAACCTTATGTCAATATCAACCTGATTGAGGAAATAAAATTACAAACGGCATTTAAATATTACATTGTGTGTAATAATTATTAGTGTCACAAGCGAACAAGCTTTATTATAATAATGCGTCACAATTTCAACTGCAATCTGAATAAAGGAATTTCCTCTACGAAGCCAATAAACTCAACAGAACCAAAACGAAGAATTGCCTTGTAGCCAGTTACACAACTATGCACATGCACATAATCCTCAAGCATCGCATTATCCTTGCGCCTCTTGTTCACCACACAAAACACGCAGGACACAATTTCCTCGTTTCTCCGTTTTTTTTCCAAACAACATAATAATGCTTGTAATAGTAGAGCCAGTAATGATAATACTTTATGTATCAATATCAATAAAAAATGTTGTTCCAAACCACGAAATAAAAACATTATGAAAGAGAAACAAAACTCCAAGAAAAAAAATGGGCCAGATAATATTGCACTTGTAGTATTCTTTGTTCATCTGGTCCCAGGAAAAAAATTGCATCGGAATGTCAATCCTTCTACTATGATTATTATTGCCTTGCTCACTTTTTTGTGTAATCATAGTACACGGTCACACAATTGAAAAAGAACTGCACTCTCTAATATTGCAACATGATTACACATATATATTTTTTTGGACATGGTGCACAACAATGGAAAAATGTGTAAGGAAAATTGCCCCCTATTCTTCTCTTCTGTATTCATTCAAGCTTGGCTGCAATGGAGGATTGTGGCCATGCTCCACCTTGTTCCTTCACAACACACTTAACAATAATATCATTTTTTTACTGCTCGCGATGGCAATTTTCTAGGAGGATATATAAAGGTTTTAATACACTATTTTTTTGTCGTGTGTGTGTGCGGATGGACACATATTCTTGCCCACACTCCTTTCACTTTACTTACTTACCTGAATTGTATTAAAAATAACTCGCTTACACTTCACCTTTTTTCCCCAAAACCTAAGAAACCACTCAGAACTCAACCTTCCCTTTTTTACCTCACCGCCTCCATAATAATTTTCTTGGGTAGGGAAAAAGACTTACTCTCACTGGCTTCAGAGATATAAGACGAAACAAGGTTGAACTTTACCATTCTTTCTCTCTAATAATTTTTTTTTCTTTTCGTAGGAGACTCACACATGCCAGAAGAGGATAGAAAATGGAGGACGCTATTAGGAAAAAAAATATGCCATCTCAGCTGAATATTACATGGTGTTTTCTTTCATGAGTGTGCCACACGAAAAAAAAAGACGGAGCGAGAGCCTTTTTTCCACCAGTACAACAGAGTAGACACGAAGTTTTTGGGAGAGAATGCTCCATTCTGGCACACTCCTTTTTTCACTTTCTTTCCCCGTTTTTCCCTCATTTTCTCCGTTATGATGACGATGATGATTTTGATGGGGCATAAAAAACCTACATTTACAGACAGAAGACTCGGGGAAAGAAGGAGAAGAAGTGTAATATCATTATAGAGAGATGAATACTTAGTTATGGTTGTGACACAGTAAAAATTAGGAAGAAAGACTCGGGAAAAAATATAGAGGAAGTACGTGTGCACACAAGAAAAGTTATTTTCTTCCAGGAGAGTCATCATCATAGTCAAGATAAGCTATATACGTATGGTTATTATAACAGGCAAAGACCAGCTTTTATACGTACCTTTTTTGTACATTTTTTTTCTTGCGAGTTGAGTTGACGATGATGACTGCTCCGTCGTGTGCAACCACTTGCCACCATCCAATGCTACCACCACCACCATCATAGAAGGAAAAAGACTGACAGTGAAAAAAAGGACGATCGATCAAAACCAGCTTTGGTGTGTGTGTGTGAGAGAGAAAAAAAAAATTGTGGGGAAAATACACGGTTTCCGTATTATACCTTATTATGCACTTGGAGTTATCAAAAAAATATATTCCCTTGAGTGGATGCAAGCATTCCTGGATTTCGAGGCTTACCGTGTGATTTTGGAAAAGAAAGGAAAAAAAATGTTCGGAGAGGTTGCATTAAATTTCGAAAAAAAGTAAAACATCTTTGTGTCTTTATTGATTGAGCCAAAGCTATACAGTTATCTAAATATCACTCCGCCTATTAGCTTATCAGTGGTTGGTTGCAGGACGCAATCTATGCTACATATTCATTCTTGCTTTAAAAAGGGAAACGGTGTGCAAGACTCTCCGCAATTATATTTTTTATTATTTACCATGTTTCAAACAGACAAATTTGAAAAAAAAACTGGACGGGAAATTGCGGAGGTAAAGTGTGAAAAATATACTTACTGAAAAAGAGAGTTGAGTCCAGGAATGAAACAACGCAGCTTGAATTGACAACGTGTCCAAAACATATGTGCGTGTAGGTACACAATTGTGTGCTCAAGTATGTCAATAAAATGTCGGTGGATATTTCGTGGGAAAAATTCAGAAGAGGGGCCAGCATGACACTAGAACTTTGTTTTCCTCCAAAACAGAAGTATATAATATACTACAAAAAGTAGAATTGTGTCCACGTAATAAAGTATTATATATAGATAGAGTCGAGAAGTGCTTACTTTTACCCAAGGTTCTTTGTGAGAACAAAAATATTAGACTTATCCTGCATTTTATTTCATGGATGTAGTTGTACGCCATGCATTTTTTGTATTGCAGGAAATACTCGATGAGAATAGCAGGTGGAGCGGTACCATTTGTTCATGGATAAGTGTTCACATCAAGGTTACAATAACATTTTTTGTTTTTGGATTGGGATAAAAAATATAATAATCATATAAAATGATTGTCACTGGAACAATATTATTTTTTTGGCAGCTGAGAGAAAAAAAATGAGGAAACATGATTTTCTATTTCTTCTTGTTTTCCTTTCGACAAGAATGTAAACAAGCACATGTGTGTCTTTCTCCTTCCATCTCTGCAAATTTCTATAGTTTCCACTTCACACTTAAAAAAGGAAATGCTCCACTTTTTGGATAATATGCTTTGTGAGACTGATGGTGATGGTAATGCCATTGATAAGATGAAACAATGTTATTTTCTTCTTTTCCTTTTTCACGAAAGCGTGAAACAAAAACCTAAAGAAAAAACTTGTTCTTCATAGAAGATAATGTGAGATACGTGTTTATGTCGGGACGGAGCGATGAAGAAAATAAAAAATGATGAGAATATCCAAAAAAAAATAACGCCTGTATTTTTTTCTTCCACAGGCAATATATTTTTATAGGAGTTTCATTGTCAATAATGTTATTAGAATAACTTCCTATATTTTTTTATGCATTCATATATATTTTATACTTATTTTTGTAGCAACAACAGAGAAAGCACGTGATTGCTCCATTATTCCAGTCTCAGTTTTTTTTCTTGGCTCGATCTTCCTGTCTATTATCTGTGTGGACGAGAAAAAAAACAAAAAAGTGTTTTATACAACCTTGAAAACGGTGCTTAATATTTCAAGATTTTTTCTCCGAATTGGAGTAGTAACGTAACAGGACCAATTTTTGCTCCAAAGTGGAATATGATGTACTGGATAAAATATATATATATATTTTTAGTTTCTTGTCTCTTGTGCACCTTCCATTTTTCCGCGGAGAACTTGTCCATCAAAATAAAGTGAGAAAGAGTAAAGTGGAAAAGGCGGAAGTATCCATCTCTTCTTCAGAGATGAGCTTACCTGTTTCCAAAAACTCTCTCGAATGGTGGAGTATTTTCCCTTTTGGAAGTTTTTTTTTCAGAAGAAGGGAAAAAACAAGACAGAAAATGGATGGAGCAAGCGGGAAAAGGAAGGGAGGTGTCACATGCAATTTTCTTCTCTCGAGGTTCGTTCCAACCAAAGGAACAACTCTGCTCCGAAAAAAAAATAAAACTTTCTACTTTCTCTTCTCTGTGCATCTGTCTTTGTAGTCGTGTATATTTTTTTGGTGGAGCAGAGAGTGAATTTGTGTGGATGTCAGTCAGCGTGGAAAATGGGAAGAGAATGAAAGTTGAAGGTTTTCATTGTATTAAAGTTACGTGTGTGTGTGAGTGTGCTCTTCCTCGACTCTTCCTACTATATACATACAAGTGTGTGCATTTTGTTGGTGTCTGTGTGTGTATACGTGTGCTTAGATGAGAGAAAACTACTAGTAAAATGATTACGGAGGTGGGTAACAAATGGCTCAAATAGATGATATGATAATATGGAAGTGTTGCATGTATAAAAAGTTACAACATGCGAGAGATATAAAGGAGACGCTTTCTGCTTCCAAGTTTTTCACTGAAAGTAAATATTGAAGAGTCTCACTTTCCTACGCGAAGCAGCTTCGCTCTATATTTGGGTGATATCCATCCACCTCGAAAAAACTGAAGAGGGCAAAATACTGGAGCATTGATAATAGAGAAAATGGCTCCAAAGTTCCATGCGAAAGATAACGAAAGAAAATAGGGAAATCGAGACAAGAGCATCTTTTTCCACTTTTTCCCAATAAACTTCTATTCTATACGTTTCTGGTTCAAACAAGGAAACAAAAAAATATATTTCTTGTATTATTGATCTAACATCAGTTTTGGTTATCGAGTTGAAAGCTACAGCACACACACATATACTTCTTGCTGCTGCTGCAGAGAAGATGGAAAGCTAGTTTTATCCCATTTGCCACTTTCATTTACGGAATGCATTATTCACTTAAAAAAGACGAGAGAAAGGAAGGAATCCTACGCCACTGCGATAACACTTAAATTTACGGAGACATGAGACATCAATTCAAATATATTGGCAGAAATGGAGGCAGGAAGTGAAACGGATCTGCTCCAGATTTTTTTTATTTTTCCTTCTAGATTCTTTTTTCTTTTGACTGACAGATGCTTCCATTCCATTTGATTTTTTTTTCAAATCCTCTTCCCTCCCCTTTTTTCTTTGTGTGTGCATAAATATCAAGCAAACTAAAAATTGTGTGTGCCATGTTATGCTTTTGACATCAATAATTTTCACAGTTTTTGTAGTGGTTCCATTTCACACTCAAAATATGTGTGTCTCCATTCCTTCCTTTCTGAATAAATGAAAACATATACACATCTCGTAACAATGTTAATGTTTTCGAGTTCTTTTTTTCACCTGTGGAGCTGTACTGTACTCCTGGTGATGTTGTTGTTGTGCCAGAATATTTTTTTCATGTGGTTCCATTTATGTACACATCAGTGCGGTAACAACATTATGTATATTAGATGGTGAAAATTGCATTTGAAATGAGGGGAGCGCTTTTTTCTGTCACCACTCCAAAAAATATATGTGCACACAACCAACTCAAACTTCAACTCTTATTTTCTCGCACACCAGGAACTAAGTGTCATCAACTGAGTTCCATAAAATTGGCGTTGTGGAAAGTGATGATGATGATGATGACGAGTATCGATCCGAACTCGTACTGTGTGCAAAAATAGGAAATTGTACAAGGAAGAAAATATAATATAATATTGTACACAGAAAATACCTAAAAAACCTAACAAGAAATTCAGCAGGTATTATATTTTCTGAAGAAAAAGAAAATATTTTTTATGGGAACCTTTTGTTCAGAGAAAGTTGTTCAAGCGGAAGAAAAGAAAGTAGCAAGAATTATTCGTATTGAACAGCCAATATATATATTATTTTTCACATGAATTTTTGTAGACAAGTGTGAAGCGTAGCGATACTGTATAAATATATTTTGTAAATTTGCATCCACAATTTTTATTCATTCTTTTTTCTTGGCTTCCAAGAAACTTCAAGCTTTTTTGGGAAGTGGATGTGGAAGAAAAAATTTTTTTATTCTACTGTGTCAATATAATATTGAACAACACCTGTCAGATGCATCGTTTTCTACTATGGTGCCCATAATTTCTATATTATTTTTCGTATAAATAAGAAAACTATACTTTTTCAGGGGTACCAAAAAAAGCAGCATTATTACTTAATAATGATGCTGAAGATCGTGAGTAATGTGCACAGACAAGGGTAAAATGTCGATTCTATTTTTAACGTTTTTTTGTGTGTAACATCTTTCTCGTATAAAATTCGTCCTTCGAATGGAACTCCGTACATGACATAAGTTTAGAGATAGGAAAGGAGAAAATACGTGAAAATGATGGGACAACCGGTGGTGGCACGGTTAGATTTTTGTTTCCGCTGGGTTATTTTCTTATCAAGGTGGCATTGGAAAAGTTGAAAGTCACGATTTTCTTGAACACAGAAAAATTTCCTTTTTTTCCTTTAAAAAAAGTTCCTTCTTTGTCAGAACAAAGAAGAGACGAACTGACTACATGCTCTTGTGTGTGTGTCGCACACACAGGAGCAGCTCAATATTTTTTTTTGAAAAGAAGACAAAAAAAAAGGAAAAAGCTAAAGTTAAAACTGGGAAAAATGAGAATAAATAAAGTGAAACGAAAAAAAAGTATTTTTTGTGGAAACTTGAAACCCTTTTTTCAGGATGAATGGCATGCATTACAAGTACATACGTACATCCAACACGGTCACGTCTAAAAGATGATGATGATGGTGATGGGAGACTAGGAAACTAACACAAGTTTGTTTTTTTTCAATGGGTCTTTCTGCAGAAAAAATTTTTTTGTTGTGTACATTTTGCCGGAAAATGAAGGAAAGAAATGAAGAAATCTATGTGACTCTGACTGACTCTATAGCATTTTATTTTTCGGGGTAAAGCCTTATCAGGAAAAATATCTTTCCTTTTCCCCCTCTCTTTTCGTCTCCAATTTCTTCAAACATCATCAAAGTCTTCAGGTTTCTTCCTTTTTCCCTTCTTACCTTTCAGTAAAAAAAAGGCTCAGAAAATTTTTTCTCCTTTTTGCATAGTCATGCACACAAGCATGTGTATACTTGCCTGCCTCCGTTTTTTATCTTTATCATTTCGGGTCTTCTTTACTTTCTCCAGGAGAAAAGAATCACGAAAAGAAAGGGTGGAAAGAAGGGGGAAAAGTACAAAGTGAAAGTATTCGATTGAATATTGTGTGTACATAATTTCGTCTCATTTTCCTATCCATTTGTGCTCCATATTGTGTGCATAAAAAAGGAGCTTCGAGGAAATAAATATACCTTGGAAAAAAAGAAAACAAAAAAGGAGTCTTCACATTTTTTCTTCTTCTTAGAACAAAGTTAAAGTATATAGAAAAATTCTCTTTTTTATTATCATTATGCTTATCAAACATTCCTGATATACACACACACTTCATACGAGAAAATACGCGATAAGCATATTTTTTTAAAGAAAAAAACTTTTACAGAATTGTATTTCTTTTTTAGCTCACGGGTAACAGAATGACATGAAATCCCTTAAA
>JAHZNF010000257.1:0-14943 GCA_027744215.1 Troglopedetes dispersus | reverse complement strand
AGTTGAGTTTGCCTTTTGGTGTCAAGAAATACTCCTGCTGGGGCTCCTATTAATTACAAAAAAGGTATTTCCTGTTCAATACTCATAAATTGGGTGGACCGACCTTATCAACTCAATATATCAGTTTTCTGTGGTCCGGCCTGGCTAAATAAAGTTTACTCCGAGAGAGTGAATAGAAAAACTATTTACTTAGAATCAATATGCAAACTTTGTATTATATTACCTAAAAATTGTGTGTAATAGGAAGAGCAACCATCAACTTTTCGACAGGAGGTGGACAACTGAATATATAAAAGGAGAGAGAACTCTGAACTATCTACACTGAATTTAGTGGACACACTTGACAATTGCATATTTCGATATTTCATAAATGCTTCTTTCCTCCTTCTTGTCACTGTGTTATCTACTCAGGTCCCATCAAATAATTTCTCTCATGTTGATTTGATGCACATGCGAATTCATTTTGAAAGGGTAATCGCACATCTATTGTCAATCGTGGAAAAATAGTCAAGATAACTCGTAAGTGATGATTAGGGATAACACTGTGCTGATAAGCAAAATGAATACTTGGTTTTCTAACATATCCCGCATGCATGTATTAAATCCACCACCCATCTTATTAAAAAATAGTACAAAGATTTCGCTGTATTTCCATTAACTGGCGGTTAGGATATGCACCTTAGAAGTTAGAAGTTTCGTTATCGAAACGATTTCCGTAAAATTTGAATATTGGTTTTATAAATACTAATTATTTATTTAAAAACGCAATTTCAACAGGACACATTTCACACCTTCGGATAATGCAACTGTGTCAACTCCATTCAAAAACCTTCTCGCAAAGGATACTTACTCTGGATTGTGGTGAAAGGTCACTAAATCAGGAATGAAATATGGCCGATGCATTTCACGATAACATTCTTATCACATTACTTACTTCACGGTATGCTTCCTGGTTCTCACCTCCCCCTACCACGAACCTCTCCATAATAAATGAAGGAACAACATCGGCAATATAAAAATTGTAAGCCAGATAAGCCCAGCTAATATATTTTTTATATTAAGAATACAAAATAAATTTATTTTACATAGTCTTTTTTTATACACAAGTCTCCAGTGTGGACAGGCGTGTGTGTGGGTGTCAGCGCACGCACAAACGTACATAAATTTTATCGCGAGAAATGTAACACAATTCCGGATGCGTTAGTATATCACGTCACCATCATCATCAACGCAGAGACGACGACGTGACAATGTGAAAAAATGCCACCCTGTCCCAAGAATAAAAAAAGGACGCAATTGGACTCTAACCGGTTTTATTTTTACGTTTGTAAATGCACACATATAAACATTCTCTTTTTTTGGTAGACACCAACCAAGTCAAGAAGTGGACGGGTAAAGCTTTCTCTGGGGAAACGCGAGAAAATATCTCCACCGACATAAATCCATTCCCTTTGTATCCCACCAAACAACACATTTACACAAACCCACATATATGCGCACATTGGGCAAATAAAGAAAAAGGACAAGAACATATAAATGCACATACATAGATAGAAACACTAAATAAAACTGCATTACCTTATCTTGATCATCATCAACATTACATTATGTGCTCTATTCACGAGGAAATGAATACAGCTCCAGATGAGCTAAATTTATTCACGCAGCTCCTCACACACACAATTCCAATCCCAGAAGAAACACATTGACCGAAACAAAAACATCAGAGTAGAAGTAGCCAGAGGAAACGGGATGGAGCACACAGTCCAACCAGGATTCCCAACATTTTCTCCCTGTGTCCATAAATACATTTTGTGTCCAGGTCTTTTTTCCTGGACCAGACTCCAGACTATCGTGATCATTGCAGTAATAGTTTCACTTGAGTTCAGTTTCCACCATTATTTTCGACAAAAATGGCTGCACACGGACGAGAGGGAGAAAAAAAGTGTTTGGAGAAGGCTCACCATGTGAGCTTCCGTCCACATCCGATCCAGATTCAATTGAACTTGCTGTCGACACTCCTGGCATTCGCTGGAGCGGAGATGATGATCACCATAGTAGTGGTGGCATGGATTCAGGAAGAATAAAAAAAAGAGAGAAAAAAACGTGAGTGACTGTGTGGAGATCCTTTTGTGGAGATAAATTCACCCGCTCCCTTATTTGGTTTTCCTTGGATGGTTGTTTGGTGACCGGAGAGAAAATAAAAGGAGAGTACATATATTTTTTTCTGGTCTTTCTCTTTCCAACTTTGGGTTGTCCAGATTGATATATTTTCATGGAGATGTGGAATGGCTCACTAAGTTACCACAAAGATGAAGACTTTTCACTTGAGCAAAACAAACTGAAGATACGTCAACAAGGTTTGTGAGCCCAGAGAAGAAAAAAAAGGAGCACACGATACCACATTATTATCTTCATCACAGGAATACTTAAGGAGCCGGAAAAAAATGTGTGCATGTTTTTTTGTGTCCAGGTGCACACACACACACAAGTTAAGGAGAATATTTTTTGGGACACGAGTACACTTTTTCCAGGTTATATTGCATTTTTTGGTTCTCCTAGAGAAAGTGAAGAGGAGAAGATAAGCGCAGGGAAAAGAGGAGATTGCTTCTTTTTTTAGTTGCCGCCACAACAACTGTTTTATTTTCTGCTTAGCTTCAACAAAAAAAAAGAAAGACACGTGAAAAAAATGGAGAGATGCTCCGTGGGTTCTTTTTTCTAAGTGAATATTTTCTTCTCTCAGAAGGAAATCACAATTCTCCAGGAGTAATACCATCTTGGATAAGATTGGAGGGTGCTGGTGGTCGCCCTGACTTTTGAAGAAGAAGGAAAAAAAAGAAATAAAAAAAAGGAAACTGGAGAAGCATCTGACTTGACTGCGAAGTGAACTTAAACTTGTTTAGAAACGATCAAGATGCTACTCTTGCTTTTTTTTAAAAAAAAAGAGAAGAAAAGATGTACACATGCGAAAAAGGTAGCTTCTTGGTTATATGAACTCAGAAGAAGAAGGAGGAGAAAATGGAGAAAAAAAACTGTTGAAACCTTAATCCGACAAGAGAAGAAAATGAATGGTCCGAGATAGAGGAAAAAAATAAGGGTGAAAAAAAAGAAGAGCAGGAGCCTTGTGGCTATAAAAAGAGATATGAGAGAGGAAAGAGGCAAAGAAAATATAAAAAGTCGGCTGTAATTTTTTCTTCTTCTTCAAATTTTGCCGGCAGCAGGGTTTGTAGTAACACACACGCACGAAACTGACACAGATAAAGAAATGGTGGAGGAGAAAAAAAACGGGAAAAGATTTTCTCTGACTGAGTCAATAAGTCCGGTGAGGAGGAAGTCACTTGAACTTATTTAATGTGATGCCTGAAGAAATTGCCACAATTTATTTTCCTAGGTTTTTAGCTGGATAAGCTTTTACTTTTTTTTCGGGAGGAGAAAAAAAATAACTTTCATCACTGCCACAAAAAATAAGAGTGAACTTGCGAAAGTCAATGAAGTTTATGAGACCTTTTAAACTTGTATTTTGTAATCAATAAAAGGGTTAATGAAACTCAGATTTATTTTCTTGGAGGAACTGTGTGCATAAATGTTTGTGGTAATAAATTGCTTTTATAAAAAGCAGAAAATTATTATTTGTGATAAGAATTTCGTGTGAAGCACGAGAGGAGGGCGAGAAAATAAAAGTAAGTCTGCAAAGTGCACCAAAGTGAAATGAAATGGATGATGATTATGAGACTGATGATTATCTTAATGGCGAGATGAGGAGTGAACTCACACTTGCAAAATACGGAAAATAAGGCTCTACATTGAAGAGGAGCACCAGCCGATGGATAAATTTCGAGTGTGCCAAGAAATTATAAAGAATAAGTAAAAAAAGAGAGGAGGATTATGCTTTAAAAAGTTTGGTGAAGTAGAATCCACAGCGAAACAAAGTATCGAGGAATGTACCATGCCTTACTGATTTTTTCGAGTAAGATATGCAAACATACAAAGTTTACATTATCAAGGAAGGCTGGTTCTTAATGTACAATCTTCATCGGGTTTTGTCATAAGTTCATGCATTACAGGGTTGATCATGTGAGTTCGTGATTACCACTTTTTGCTGGGTTAGTCATACAAGGAATCTATTTTACATTTTTTCTTGAAGAGTTAGTTATATGATGAAATTAATTTTAATTTTAATGCTGAACTTCATTCAATTATAATTACAACCATTTTAAGTTTCGTCTTGATTTTCTCATCTTGTGAGAGTTACTAAGAAAGCTGGAGCACTTCCTTAGTTTATATTTAGCAAACATTGAATTCGACAAAACGTCGATCGATTTTTATTTATTAGGAATGATGACCTAACATAATATCCAGGTTAATGTGATGTTTTGACAAACGACACGATACAAATGAAAATCTGATACAGCATGATACTGTCAATTGTTAGTTCTGCGTTACGAATTCGACTAATCGCAGAGGTTAGTTTAAGGAGGATAGTTATTCTCAATGTAGATTTTTAAAGTTAATGAAGGTAAAGATGCATGATGTTTTATCTTCAAAATTGAAAGTTTCCCCTCGCCTCTTCGTTTAATTTGCATTCCTATAAGTTTACGTTGCAATACTTGTTTTTCACTTGAAGTCGATTCTGCTCGCCAAATTTTCAGTTACCCTCGTTGAAATTATAGTCAAACGATACATCTTCTTCTATAATGATTCAGTTCATAAATTTGAATTTTAGGAGAAGCCTGTAAAAGGATTAGATTCATTTTTCAATAAAAGCTATATTCCCTTTAAAAATCTCTGATATCATGCATTGATACTACTCAATAATATACTAAACAGTTTATTTAAATCTCAGCTTTATAGCTGAATTGGATGGTGATGACGATGACAGAATAGATGGTTGGTGGTGGTAAGCTCTCTGTCTGAGCAGATTTCATCGGAAGGAAGTGAGTAACCAACAAAAATGTAGAGAAACGGGTAACTCTATGAAAAGAGCAAAAGCTGAATATGTATCTCTCTGTTTCCCACAACGTTGAACATACATCGGAGCTGGTAAACTATCCCTGATTTTCATTTTCGCCATAATTTCAGTACTAGAACCACACTCAGGATGATCCATTTTACATCCAAAGTAAGTATGCACACATTCATCATAACTCTAAATAAAAAAATTTTTAAGCATCCAACTTCATCTCTCTCTCTCAACTTTGCCGCGGCAGCAGCTTATAAAAAAACTAAAAAATGGATTACACTGTCTCGGCCATAATAATTTTTACCGAAAAAAAATATTTTTTTACGAGTTATTTTCAGTGTTTTGAGAGTGAAACAAAAATCGGGAAACCAGAACCAGGTTAGCAAAATAATATTTCAGCGTCTCCAAAAAAATATCCTGCCATGCTGTTCACTCATGAATGCATGTGTCCTGTGTGTGCCCATCCACGCACAGCTTGCAAAACAGGATTTTTTTTCTCTGGGTACTAAGTCGTGTGTGATATATACATTTTTTTATCTCCAATCATCTCCCGATGACTGGTCTATTTCTTCTGTGTAGCTAGAGAGAGAGAGAGATAGTTTACTTTTGTCCGAAAAAAAATATTTTTTTACGAGTTATTTTCAGTGTTTTGAGAGTGAAACAAAAATCGGGAAACCAGAACCAGGTTAGCAAAATAATATTTCAGCGTCTCCAAAAAAAATATCCTGCCATGCTGTTCACTCATGGATGTATGTGTCCTGTGTGTGCCCATCCACGCACAGCTTGCAAAACAGGATTTTTTTTTCTCTGGGTACTAAGTCGTGTGTGATATATACATTTTTTATCTCCAATCATCTCCCGATGACTGGTCTATTTCTTCTGTGTAGCTAGAGAGAGAGAGAGATAGTTTACTTTTGCCCGTGGCTCAATCCTATACTATGATAACCATCAGCACCAGGAAAAATCAGTTACACACGAGCTGATATTCTCGCTTTTTGTTTGGTTACACTTTTTTCCTCGTGGCAATGATCATCATCATGGCTAAAAATGACGCTGACTCGGGAGCCGAAAAAAAAGGAGAGCAAGCATGAGTGCTATTTCTGCTTCATTTTTTTTCGAGAGAGAAAAGCAGTTATATTATTTTTTGGGTTGTGAAGTAAAAATCAAACTCGTGTTATTACACAAAATATGGGCTACATGTTACCTAGTCCGAACAAGAGAGAATATTATGCACAAGTTTCCTCTTTTTTTTTAAAAAAAGTGAGTATGTGTTTATGTGTTCTCTTTGGGTTTTTTTTGGTAATATATATTTTTTATGCACACAGTGCAAAAATGTGTTACCTTCCGTTGATGGATGTGATATTTATCTAGGCTCCTTCTTTCCCTGACATCGTGATCATCATGAAAAAAAAACTGTATCATCAGAGAGGAGAGCAAAGAATATCACTTTTTACAGGAGAAAAAAATAGGAGAGAGAGAGAGAGAGCTTTTCATACCAAAAAATTGTCGAGATTGAAGGAAAAAGAAATGGAAGTTTGGATGTTTTTGTTACATGTATGCATATAATAGGTTTTTTAAAATTATATTTATGTATTCCGGCTAAAATTCAACCAGATGGATACCAAAAGAAAGGTGCACACATCAAAATCATCAACTGGGAATTATAAACGTGATGGAGCTATTTTTTAAATTATATTTATGTATTCCGGCTAAAATTCAACCAGATGGATACCAAAAGAAAGGTGCACACATCAAAATCATCAACTGGGAATTATAAACGTGATGGAGCTAGGTACGCATACGTTTATCGGATTACTTGAAAAGGGCTTAAATTTCATAAGAAGATTAGTTCAAACTTGTCTGCTGAAATGCGGCAGTCTATGGCACAAGCTCCTCTGCTCTGCCCTTTTCTCCAATCAATGTGTGTTGTAAAATAATTCCGACACAAGTTGGCGGAACAAAAGGAGAAAAGATGAATTCTATAGATTTTGTGCACACACACAACAAACTAAATTTAATATCCATGTTCCAAGATAATGTTACCAAAAACTTGTACAAAAAAATTATTAACTGGAAATTTAAATTCCTGCTCCAACGTTAGGATGGGTGGTAGTTGCTTGTTGTTATCAGACAGTGATGACCATGAGCAGTATTGTTCAATGTTCAAAATGTTTTTTCAGATTTTTGAAATAAGCCGACAACTATGTAGACATGTTCCGGAGGCAATTTATGTGTTTTGGAAAATGTTCAAGTATTTAGAACAATGACAAAAAAACGGAACTTTTTAATGAATGCTTGTTACCTCCATCACACACAATAAACTAAATTTAATATCCATGTTCCAAGATAATGTTACCAAAAACTTGTACAAAAAAATTATTAACTGGAAATTTAAATTCCTACTTCAACGTTAGGATGGGTGGTAGTTGCTTGTTGCTATCAGACAGTGATGACCATGAGCAGTATTGTTCAATGTTCAAAATGTTTTTTGAGATTTTTGAAATAAGCCGACGTAGACATGTTCCGGAGGCAATTTATGTGTTTTGGAAAATGTTCAAGTATTTAGAACAATGACAAAAAAACGGAACTTTTTAATGAATGCTTGTTACCTCCACTTTATTTCCGAGGATAAAAAAAAGAATATAAAAAAATAGTCAGGAGGGAAAGTACTCAGAGAAAGAGCAACATGCCAAGAGGGGAAAAAGATTTGTGTGTGATCGGGTGATTCCCATCAAAAATCTACTCCAGCGGATTTTATTTGGAAAAAGGGATTTTCGATTTAATTAGCAGTGGCTCCACAGGCAAGACAAAAAATCAAAAGGGCCAACTCAGAAGGAAAAGAATTTTGAAGAGTTAGCATCATTATTTGGAGGAAAGATTAGCGGCACAGATCATTAAAAAATGGACACAATTTCTAGTTGTGCATGAAATGTTGGGCGAATACATGTTTATGAATTCGTTATCAGAGCGCCGTTAAGCATTTTATTGTGATTGATATTTGTAGTTTTTAAATCTAGGTTTTTGCGTTGAAGGAGTTCAATTTGTTAAGCACGATATTATTTTACATCATTTGTACTACTTTAAACAAATATAACACTTGAATTTTTCGAATTTTACACTTTTCTCTTTTAAAAGATAACCCCCTCTACATCTGTTCCTTCTCCCCAGATATAAAATGTATATCATTTTTTTCGAAATGAGAAAAGGCACTAAACTTATTTTCCTTGTCGGTCCAAATAGCGTGTCAAGTATTGTGGCTATCATCACATTCACCCCTGATAAAAAAAAAATTTTAGCACCATGTCACACACTTCTCTATTTTCCTTGGAAGGACTCTCCGATCTTCAGATGACATGGCCTGGTGACTACCTAAAATATCCTGATCTCGTTGGCTGAAACGTGAAAAAAATATATCGAAAGTTGAAAGAGGAAAAAATTTAATTTTGCATCATTGAATTTCTTGTGAGTGTAACAAGAATATCTGAGATGTGTTTGCGACACCCAAACAAGCTGAGTGAGAAAGAACCAATAGATAAAAAAATTCTCCCTTTGTGTCTACATCTCTCTTAGATATTTTTTTAGACACACCACTTGTGTGTCTTGTGTGTGTGTGTGCACTCCGTATGCAGTGCATGCTTCACCACGAACTATGATAACACAACAGAAAATTCCAAACATGCTCCTTCCTCACTTACAATTTTTTTTCTGGGTCCTTTCTCATCGAAAAAAAAACGCCAAAGGTGGTGGTGATGATTTTGCTCGACGAAAATCTAGAAAGCCGACACATCCCAAGTTAAAGTATAAAAGAGGTTACTTATATTTCTTCACACTTGACACAAAAAATTGAACCAGCCGTTGCTCCTCGAAATAAGATGCTCCGACAAAGGAAGACTCACACGACTACGCTCCTTCTTGCTAGGAAGCAGAGAGCTCTTCGTTACAATTTTTTTTTGTGAATGTGATTCGTGAAGTGGAAGAAGATGCATCCTGCTCCCTTTTTATCCTGCTTCCTTTTTTTTCGATACAATTTTTGAGAGAGAGAGAGAACTACTCTTCCAGTAAAATCTTATTTTTTTCGGGTGGCGTGAGCTGCCTTCCCGACGATGATGACAGGGCGCGAAAAAAAAACAGCAATATTACCGGAGTTGATTGTAGCTGTGTACACACAAGACACCAGTAGATAACCATTGCCTCTCTCCTTTCTCGTTGCCGAAGGGTAATACAATCACGGGACGGCTGATGATGATCACCAAAAAGTATCGCAGTGGTGATCAGAAAAAAAAGGAAAAGTCGAGTCAAGTCACCTTTCCTGTCATCATCAAGATCAGCTGGAAAACAGGCTAGAAATGTATAACCTGGAGGTGCCCAATATATTCCAGATAAGTAAGTATCCTTTTTGTTGGATTTTGCTCATTTGACATGTGTGGCAACACCGATGAGAATTTCCTCCTCATCTTCAACAACTTTGATATTATGCGAGAAAATACAGAAGGGAAAATATCTGGAGCCAAGGAGAAACTGTTATGAAGACAGGAATGTTGCGCATGAAAGGAATAAAATTTTTGGAGAAAAGGCTCAAAGCTCTGTTGTGTCTTGTAGATTTGGTTGTTGTGAGTGTGGTCGATGCTACCAGGATGCTGACGGTATCGTGCATCGTGTGTCCAAAATACCAAACAATTCTTTAAAGTAGACTAGTTTCCTTATTATTAGATTTGTTGTCACCCTTTTTTACCAGGAATTACTTGATTATTATGGAGCAAGAGGGACGAGGGGACACATTCTCACACAACAAACGTCATTCGTGACNATGAAAGGAATAAAATTTTTGGAGAAAAGGCTCAAAGCTCTGTTGTGTCTTGTAGATTTGGTTGTTGTGAGTGTGGTCGATGCTACCAGGATGCTGACGGTATCGTGCATCGTGTGTCCAAAATACCAAACAATTCTTTAAAGTAGACTAGTTTCCTTATTATTAGATTTGTTGTCACCCTTTTTTACCAGGAATTACTTGATTATTATGGAGCAAGAGGGACGAGGGGACACATTCTCACACACAACAAACGTCATTCGTGACACAGACCGGGTGTTCACTTTCTATTATGATGATGATATCTTGTTGGAGAGGAGGATGAGTCGCGAATGGAATGCAAGTAGAAAAAAAGAGAAGGTTATTGAGTTTTTTTTTCTCAGACTTTTTTTCTCAAGAAAATAAGATTGAAGGAAAAAGGAGAAGATGATGATCATATTGGATACATTTTTTGAGGCTGAAAATTGCCAATAATTTATGTTATTAAAAGAGAAGGTTATTGAGTTTTTTTTCTCAGACTTTTTTTCTCAAGAAAATAAGATTGAAGGAAAAAGGAGAAGATGATGATCATATTGGATACATTTTTTGAGGCTGAAAATTGCCAATAATTTATGTTATCGAAAATATAATAAGGAAAAAAAGGAGAATTTCAACTGACAACCTGGCTCTTGTTGCTGACTGTGTCAACTGTACCGAGATGGTTGCTATTAACACAGAAGAATATGGGCTTTTTCATTGGTAGCATTTTTTGTGATAATATGAAAAGGAAATAATGAAAATGCCAATCACACTGTATGTTAATAAGGTGGAGACACCAGTTCACGAGGAAAATGTGATGGTGATTTTGTGTTCTGAAGAAAATTGGAAAGTGACTGTGGTAAGTAATGTGAAATGTACTTATTATGTTTCAGCAACAAAAAAAAGATTGAAATAGTGATTTTGTTGGTGGTGAGGAGGTAGGGAGAAGCAATACATTTACTTCGTTGTCTTGCCTTTTCAGTAAAAACCGTGATATATTTTCGGTATTTTCTTACACATTATTTCCACAACCGAAGTTATTACAAGATCTGAAACTCACAAGCTTTGAAAGTAATTTCATTATTTGGTAGCTAACTTATCCTTTCCATAGCGTTCGAGAACTACTAAATCTTACTAGAAACTTTCGGACTAAGTTCAATCTGAAATTTCTGAACGGCGGCCAATCCAATCAGAGTACTACCTTAACATCATTCGAATATTAAATTTGAAGAATATGGTAGGTACTTCGGTCTGACAAATATACCACCTAGGCGGAAAACAATACCAATACAAGCGTTGGATCAATTGAATCTAAGGTTGCATTTCTGTTGCGAACCCTCTCGATGAAGTAGTGAAGGCGTTTAATTCATTCATCAATATTATGGTGCCAATGTTAAACATCCAAACAATATGAAAACGCGATATTATGCTTGAATTGACACAATCCTTTTTTTGTTAACCCACCACTAACCCGTGATTCGTATAGCGAGAGTCACACAATCCAGCATTTTTCCATAATTTATTAAGCTCAGAGTAAACTTGTTTGGCACCCGAGACCATGACAAAGTACAGGCCATTTATGAATTTTTCAATACTGCTCAGAATAAGGAGTCGCCTTATTAAACTTATTAGTGCTTTCCGAAGTGATTGTGATGTTTCAGCAATAATATTTGAATGCACTTGAGCTGCTCGCAAAATGTTAATTTGAATGTTCATTGTGGAATTAAAACCTAGATATTTCACAAATTTACTGCATCCTTCCTGTTTTTGTGTCAACCTCCAGTCCCAGTATAATTTCCTAATTGTGTAGCTTGCACAATCAGTACTATTCGAACAAAAAAACTGAATGCCAATAGATTGAGCACAACGCATCTGGTATCACAAAACCTAAGGTAGGGTCGAATCAAATTTAATAATCTTAAAGCAACACTTCTATTTCCAAAGTCAGGTTACAAATACCTTCGACATGGTGCCCTCTCAATCTTTCACGAAATTTTACGAATTTGATGTGACATAAAAAAGTAACGACGTGTACTACAGTCACCTTTGGTGACAAATTTTAATTTAGTAGGACTGGGTTTTTTTATGCACAGGTTTTAGCCATGTGGATGATAATTGTTTATGTGAGCAATAATAGAGTATTGTTGCAAATCAAGTGGTTGTACTTATGTGTTGATAAGGTATCACATCATGCAGCATATTTCTGAAGAGCAGCTGAGTCACCTCACCTTATCCTAGAATTATAGCTCAGCTCTGACACTGTTTTAGCCTCAACATTTGAGTTAAATATCTACTTGCTATTTTCCTTGTAAATGTCCATCGTGACTTTAAAATTTATTCGTTTTTGTAAAATTAGCCCATCCTAGATCATAACGTAGTTTCTCATCATCAGTAAAACTTGTGTTATCCAACTGTAAATCTGTAGTAAATTGTTTCGTGAGCTGAGGAACATTTAAACGGCGGAGCACATCAACATGATACCTGTTACAACACAACAGCAAATTTGACGAGGGTTTTGAGAAGAAATATCTCTATTGACCTGTTCAATGCTCTGCGTTAGATTCCGAACTTTTCCAAAGAATGCCCTTTATTTGTCATCAAAGGACCATTTTGAAAAATCCAAGTTCTCCATTGTTGAGCGTTTAAAAATTATAAAAAGATTATTAAAATGGAAACTGACAGATGAATTTTTTAGAAACCACAAACCGCAGGTAGTTAATTATGGAGAATACATCAAATGCACTCACATCAGAATTACTTACATGGTTAAATGTTAGCTTTAAACTTAAAACTCACGCACCTATTGCCGGTTCTCTCCACATTTTGGTGTCAATTTCCGCCTTATAATTTTTTATAGCTGATGATAACTCTCTTCCTTTCATTATTAATATTATAGTTGGGTAAATGTGAAGTGGTTCTTCATAAGCATGCATGCTTCCAAATTCATAAACGAGTGGTCGTCTTTCCACTCAACTCTCCCATAATATGCATACAGCTCATATTTTTTTTTTCGAGAACATGACAACCCAACCTCCAATAATATTATGGCTCACATATTTTGTTCATCAATCTCCCAAGGCGCCATATCACCATCATCCACACACATACATATATGAGGGAAATGAGTGGTACGTGCACCAAAAATACTTTTGGTTGGAGCAGAAAGGGTTGAGCAGCTAGAGAAAACATGTACACGTAGGAAACTATGAGCGAAATGCCCAGGAAAAAAAGTGATTAGTTTCCCAGAAGTTTGCAGACGAAGACGAAGAGGAGAGGCTCAACAACAGGAGCAGCAACTCAACTGAACCAAACATCAACATAAACGGACAGGCAGGAGGAAAGGAAATGACATGGAACATTCCCTCAGCTCAATATTATTATGGAGCACACAAGCTCATATTATGCACACGTGCATGCGCCTTTTTTCTACACACACATACACAAGAGGGGAAAAAATAGTTGCTCATTCTGGGAGCTCCTGTTTTTTCCGTTATTAGATAATGTGAGAGTAATAAAGGATGAAGGAAGTAAACACGGACGTAAATATGCAATAATTTGAAGTGAAATATCATAACCTTTGGTTCAGAAAAAAAAGTCAGTGGAGCAGAAGACTCATAATCATAAAGTTACATTAGATCACCATAATCATTATCGCCTACACTGCACACAACAAAAAATACTTTCTAAAAAGTTTCCCTGTTATGAACCTTCATAAACGGGATTGGTTCTTTAAATAATATATTGCAGATTGGGCCTACACTGCACACAACAAAAAATACTTTCTAAAAAGTTTCCCTGTTATGAACCTTCATAAACGGGATTGGTTCGATAAATAATATATTGCAGATTGGCTCGTAAATTGGATTCTAATTGTTGTTTGCAATTTTTTGTGTAGTGGCTCAGAATTTGATCTATAATTATTGGGTCATTTTATATTCTTGCATTAAGAAAGAACTCTAGGTTAATCTAAATACAAGAGTATTATGCTTTAAAAAAATAAAAGTGGAGCAGTAGCGATCTGCTGCTGTTGATTCCTGCGAAGGAAACATTAGAATCCAATTAAGCCTGAGTATTTCATCATCGTCAGAGGCGTCATCAACAGACATGTCGATTCAACTTCATGTCGACTGTCAGACTCAAGCAAAATTATGATAAGCCATGAAACAGTGAAAAATTACTTAAAAGCCGGAGGAGCACAGTTTCTTATCGAGAAGTTACATTTATTTCGATTACCGTAATTTTTCAATGTGACATGCAAAGTGACAACCCTTTTTTTCCATATCCTTGTGAAAAAAGGAAAATCATTTCTGTACACCAAAAATAAGAGCGCAAATTTTTCCTATGTTTAGCTTACCCTTAGCAAACAACGTTGGAGGATTACTGATAAAAAACAGTTTTTTTATTAAATACATTTTTAAAAAGTCAGCCAGGACAAGTTTGTTGACCTTGACTTCCGCATACTTATCTGCCGTTCAATTACTTTGTTGGGTACGGTAATTCCAACTACTAATAAAAGATCTCTGAGACGGATGTCAACGAAATTAAGTAAATGTTTTCATGTTTTTTTTTTTAATTTTTGTAGTAACTTGTAAAACTTTGGACTTTGGTCAGAAGCAAAACTCTGGAAATTTTCATTTGTCAATAATTATATTCCTTGTAAGCTTTTCCCACCTTCCCCACTCCATTTTCTACTCTTTTTTTGCACAATATCGTCATTTGCTATCAATGCAGTGATATAGTAAATAATAATATTATAACATGAAACGTAATATTATCCAATGTGGAATATACGAACATCTGGGATGAAATGCATTATTAGCTGAAGGTATCCATGCTCTTTATTCACGTCATCGTCATACGTGATATGACAATGTATAAGAATGACTTTTTTGTCCTCGTCGTCATCATAGTTGACTGGAAGCTTCCTGTCTGTAATGGTAATCGTCAAACCAATTAGGACTCTTTCCCTTCTTCCCAATAATAATAACGTCGGAGGACGAGTGAGTTGCTTTCCAGCAACACAAAGGGAAAATGGAGACGGATGGACGGCCAATGACGTCCATTATTTTAAATCCATTTTGTACAGAGAGTGATGTGAAAGGAAAAGAAGAAGAAGCGGATGATGATGATGATGATGACTATGATATGTATATGATTATTA
>JAHZNF010000256.1:0-11002 GCA_027744215.1 Troglopedetes dispersus | reverse complement strand
CCAAACTAGAATAAAAGTAAAAACTAGATCTCATCAGGAAGAGTGGCCCTGGCCACCACGAAAAAAAAGCTCCAAACTTCCAACTGTTCTGCTTGTCTGACCGAAATATACATTTTCCCCTTTCACTGTTACTCTCTCATGAAAAAAAGCTCTGGTTGACTGAATTAGGAAGAAATGTGCTTTGTATGTGGAAGTGAGTGTGAGTTGGAATTGTTGAACAAGTTTAACTAGTGTACGAGGGAGCGTGAGTGAATGAGAAAGAAGAGAGATGCTGTCCAATGACTGAAGAAGTGGAAAAAAGTTTTGTAGGAAAAAACGAGAATACTTACGTGCCTATGTACAAAATTCTTTTGTGTACACATGTACAACAAAGCAATGTTGTGTAAAGGGAAAAGCTGGAGAAACCTGAACTCGAGAAGTTTTTCTTGGTAAAGAAGACGATGATGGTGATGATGGCAAAGCGATGGTTGTTTTCTTCTCTTCCTTTCTCGTAATTTCTCCACACATACCTATGGTTTATCTGTATTGCGTAAAAACGATTGAGGAGTGAAAAGTGTAACTACAATGGTAATTTTATTCCTCGAGCGGCAGTTTCTTGCTTGTTTGCTCCACTCTCCTTTTCTCTCTCTTTCACCGAAGTTTTTTTTTCTCGGGTTATTATGGACGACGGAGGTTGTTGGTGAAAAATAACCGACGACTCTCCTGCTATTTACCTTTCTACTCTCCACTTAAACCATGGATGGACACACTGCGAACAAAATGAACGGTCATGTTGGCCAGAGTTGTTCATGTTGTTGTCTAATGAATATACAGCATTTTTTTCTGGTTTTTTTATTGTTGTTATTCCGAGAGGAGGATGTTTGGGAAAGTTGTCGTACTGTAATAATATAACCAAGCCATAATATATATCTGCATGTATATGTGTATTTCTGGAGGTATAGGTGCACAGTTACGTGTCTTAACAGGAAGGAACAGGCAGGGAAAGGCAGCTTCTTGGAAAATTGTTGGAGAGAGGGATGGGAAAGAGGGAAAACTTTGAGTCAAAGAGCATTGAGCACTGAACACAATTTTCTCCTTTAATGTTTATTGCAAGTGTTATTTTGTTACTGCTCCAGTGTGCTCCTCGTCTATTTTTCCTCGTTGATGGTTTTCTGTTTTTAGTTAGGGTGGCTTCAGCTTCACATATACTAGGATAGTGGCAGCAACGACGAATAGCTATTTTGTGGACCATGTTTGACCTTCCAGCAAAAGAACAATAAATGAAGGAGAGAAGACGAAAAAAAAGAATTGATGTTTTCTAAAAGTGAACGACGATGATGGTCTTTTCTTTGGTTGGTGTTAGTGCGCGCCTTTAAAACATGAAAATGTTCTTGTGCTTGGAGACTCACTCGTTCCTCTTGTTCTTCGTTGAGATCTGCCTCCACTACATATTTTCAATTCATGCATGCATTTTCTCTGGTAATGTAATATGCGACTGTATATAGCATTATTGTTTTGTTGCTTGTTTGCTAATACCTAGATATATTTCCTGTTTTCTGTGGAGTCAGAGGGAATCGTTGTGGAAGTGGTATCGTTTTTTTGGTAGTAGCACTCACGGTAAATTGCTCCTTTCCGTCTTGTCTCTTCTTTGTACCGTTCTCGCGGGCAATTTATGTACAGTCGGCGGTGGTTGTTTTTTTCATCCTGTGCCATGGCAAGCATTAAAACAACTTGACTAAATTGGTCTTTCTCTTTTGCTGTTTTCCCTAGTTTTTAAGCGAAGCCAGACAATGGCTGGGAAAAAAGTAAAATGGGAAATGAATTGGGCAGCAAGTATTCTTGTTCCTGAAGAGAGGATGGATGCTGTGCTGCTCTCTCCTCTTACTAGTTTTTACACTCTCTATTGCTTCTTCCCAGACATTCTAATGCGTCGTGTGTGGTTTTCTATTTGAAGTGAGTGTGTATATATAAAAGGATTTACTGAACTTAGGAATTACCTTTGGACATTATTGTGGGATAGAGTTCACTGGAGTGTGGGAAAATGGCTACTATTTTTGTTGAAGGAATTATGTAGTTTAGTTTACTAGATTTTTTGTCTTTTCGTATTTCAGAAATAAACGTTAAGGGATTAGATTGCCGGGAATGTCAGAAGTGTGAAGAAATGAATGAAGAAGGGTAAAATATAGTGTATTTTGGAGCACTTTCTTCTTTTTATTCCTTGGTTATTTTTAAAGGATGCCATCTTCCAGTAGTATGCCCCTTTAAATAATTACGACCAGTATCTGGGTGTTTGTGTAGACATTGTTTTTTTTTGTTTTAGAGCATAGAGGATCTAAAGTTCTTCAACAAAAGCATAAAATTCAAAATGTTGGCTCAGTTGTGTCAATTATCAGGTACAACTGGGTACCCATTTTGCAGCTTTAATGAATTTTTGTTTCAGGGGATACATATCATTGCGTTTACACAAGTTGTGGATGGTACAAAACGTATTTTCGAATCTTAATTTAAAATCAAAAGTTACAAAAGTCAACGTTGACAAGTTCTTTTCATTTCCACTCGATCCACTTCTCAACTGAAGTTAAGAGAATTAACAATTTTGAAAGTGAAAACCAGTGAAGACGTGCGGTAATGTGTGACGACAGAAAGATTGGGAAAGAAAGATGTCAAGTTAAACAAGACAAGAAGTTCTTTTTGGTCTCACACGTTGGTCCCAACTTGTAAACGAAATGCATTCGGAAAATCAAAGGTTGTTAAAGCAGCTAATCACATCACGTCATCCGTCTTAAGCTCCAGTTTTCCTTGCATTGAAACATAGGATAGGTTGGTATTAGCATGGCTCACAGAGAGATTCAGTTTAATTCTCCCTTGTTGGGGTTTTCCTGGGTAGGAAGTCGAAAACTTTTCCTTGAGTTTTCTTCCTTCTTAAAATTAGGGAGATACATGCACAGATAAAAGCAGCGTGTATGTTGTGTTCAGTGGGAAGGGAAAAATTGTTTGCGAAATATAAATATTATTTTTTTAAGTTTCTTTTTTAAAGGAAAAGTCGGCATTCCTTTTTGTTATCCGGTGTGCCATAATTCACCATGAGGAGACGGGTCGACGTGGCAAGAGTGGCTTAGTAGTGGCAGTTGTTACAACTTTTTTAAAAGGATTTTTGACTTATTTTTCTCTTGGAAAAAAGGAAGGAAGAAAGAGGGAAAAGAAACTTATTATATTAGAAAATATGCATAGGATTATTTATCTCTATCTAATTTGATAAGGAAAAAGCGAAGGAGTGGAGCTGGCTGGTATGTGTGTGTGTGCACACAACGTTATAATAATGTATACCGGAGTTACATTGCGTGCGAGAAAATAATTTAGGAAGGAGGATTCGTAGGCTGGTTGCTGGAAATCCACAAAAAAAACTTCAGGCGAGAGGTATATGATTATTATATAAAGTCAAAGTTGTACCAGGAAAAAAAAAGACGGAGAGTTTAGCCTTGGTTGGAAGGAGCGGAGGAGTAAGGTAATTAGTTTGTAGCATTTGATTTATGTGGATCTCTTCTGAAATGTAATACTTGAAGGGAAAAGTGTGAGGGAAAATCTAGAGAAGTGTGGCGGTGTGTGGTATGCGAGTGAGAGGAAAAGTTGAGGGTTACATTTTAATTAGCGCAAATATGACACGCAGTGCGAATACGAGATCTAAAATTTATGAACGTTGTGTAACGTGTGCACTCACTGAACTGGTGTGTAGTAAGTTAGTGCCAAGCATGGATGAAATGAGGTTCGAAAGCGAAAAAAATTGTTCCACTTTCCAATGCTGAGTACAGCTAAAAAATATAAAAATGAAGGTAGAAAGGAAATGAGAGCGAATGATTGAGTAAGTCGCCAGGTTTCTCCAGAAATTCCTTAGATTTGTAATGGAGACCGAAAAATATTGTATGTATAATTGCACACACGTAGAAAAAAATGCCACCATTTGGGGACTGGCTTTGAATAATTGTGTTAAGAATGTCTGGGACACTGTGCTTTTTTAATAAAGATTATTTGCTGAACGGTGATATTGTCATTGTGATGAATGGTTTAAGAATGCAAATCATGCACACTTGTAAATTCTGGGGAGTCCAAAGTACCCATTCTTATCGCTCGACTTACTTTAATTCAGAAAAATTCATTTATTATTTTTTTATGCACTGACTCATTATCATGCAAGGGAGATATTGTTGGGAGAGACTAGGACGCATGTTTACATTTGAAGTGGCTGCACTGTGGCAACTTCTCAGCATAAATAGTTTTCAAGTTGAGATTGTTGTATGTGTCGAGCATTCAAGATGGTTTGTCATCGATTAGATGTGCATTCTGCTTTCCTTTTATCCTACACACACGTCTATCATCATCTATTTAAGCTGCTGTTTTCTTATCCTTGTTCATTATTATTATAATTAATTATTACTGTAGTCTTGGACGTGAAGGGTGAGTAGGTGTACGCTACACACACGTGAAACACACATAAATTAATATTTACTTCTACATGCCTGTGTACATAGTGCACTTACGCACTTTTTTATAATTTACCATTGTTCGTCATTCGAAAAAAATCAATTTCCGCGTACGTATGCATGTCAGAGTGAATGAGTCAAGTGGATTCATCAGAATGTTTTATACCATGTTCAACACACAAGGCATTAATTATTTTTCCCTTTTATGAAGAACGATGAGTAGGTATATAGCTCACAGGTGCACAGAGGAGGATGGTTCTCTCGGAACTGCATCATAAAATATTGAACAATGAGTAAGCTGTTATTTGTTGATGTTTTGTTTGGTTGCAGTAGTTTGGTGAGGTGCATTTTGATGATGATTTGGCGGGTTTGTATTATAAACTCTGACGAAAGTGCATAATCGGCGATGATGGATTTAGGCAGCAAACGACCGTGTGTATTTTTACTGGTGATGCAATCGGACAAAGTGATGTTGGGAAACATTTTTGTGTGAAATTATGAACACAAGAGAGCCTGAATGCATGTATGCATGCGTATGCATATTTATGCGTACATCAGATTTTTCTATAAGAATTCGTCAAAGTAATACTTTTGAGGAGTGCCAGCCTCTTTTTTTGCTTCTGACTTGAGGAGAGCTTCGAAGTAGTAAACCAAGAACAAGAAAAGGTTTTGAAGACCTCTGCAGTAAGTAGTGGGAAAAAGGTGAGATAGTGTGGTAGCACAAAGAAGTCATAAAGCCTTACATATTGTTATTATTATTATTATGATAACCTTGAATTTTCATTTCGTTCGTCTGGCTTTGTCCAAATGACTATTCACAAGATGACTAAAAAGGACGAATAATTTTTTTATAATGTGATGCAGTTGCACACTTTAAATTGCTAATTCTGTGCTGCTGAATAACTACATTAGTGTATTTGTCTTTCTCTACGGTCAGAATGGCTTAGGGATTCTCACTTTTGTAGCCACAACATTGACTCCTGTGCACAAGCTTCATGAAATCAGAATTCATGTTAGAGTATTCTAACATATGTCACTCGCAAATAAAAGGAATCTTTGAGAGGTAAAAGGTGGGTAATATCCTAGAAACTTTACTAGGCTTGTTATTTTCTGCTCAGATCAAATTTCAAAGTTGTACGTTTCTGTGTGTGTGCACAATAATGGCAACCTACCTAATTATTAGATGTCCTCCAGCGCGCCACACATACGATGTAGGCACAGGACAGAATACATATCGCTGATTTTATTTATCTGTGGCGAACCTTTTTCAGTATGCAGCAGCACCGACAAGAAAAAAAAACAATCTGGGCAGAGTAGAAATCAACATAAATTTGAACGACACCAGGAGCTGTATTTACAGCCGCAGCTTGCCGTGAAGGGAATTGAATAAATGTGGTTATAGTTATAGAATGTCGTATTGTATCACAGAAATCTTTCCTCCATTTCATTTTCGAAAGCCAGTCCTTTTTGGAATTTTCAATTGGACTAATACATAATGTAAAATCTTACATTGTTTTCAATTGTTATGATCATGTGGCTACAAACCACATTAAATTTTAAAACGACTCTTGGCATCACAATATTGCTCTACAGCATACTACTGTGAGTGTCCACATCCCTATTTCATGAGCTCGGTTCCCCACAGTCATGAAGCATACTTTTTCCATTTATGGTCGCAAAATTGAAAAGATAGTGATTTCGAGTGGGGTAAATGGAGGAGTACTAATTATGCAATTATTTTTCCATAAAGATCAAATGCATATGGCTGCGGGGTCAAAATGCAAAAGTGGCTTTTGATTCTTGTAAAATTTACCGGCATGATCATTGAAGAAAACGATACAAGACAGATGTGTGCAAGCTAAGACACACCAGTTCATAAATTTTTGCCAGTCCACCTTGGTTTCTTCTTTTTTCATGTGATATTCTCGAGCTTTGGATGATCATCCTCGAAAATAAAATTTCTTGTTAAAAAGGACACCATTGCGCATCATAGTTGTGAAAAATAAAAGGCTAATATGATAATGGGCGAATACTAATGTTGTGCTGCTTTTTATTGGTACTGGCAATGAGGCAATAAACACAAGTGAGGCTATTATTGTGGTATAGTCCCCTGTCAATTGTCAATATGATGTCGACCTGAAGACGAAGATGAGGGGCTTTTAAAAAAGTCGATAATGATGATGATCATGTCTGCTGATGTTGTCTTCCATCTGTTCAGCCTTGAGCTCATTTGTATTTATATTGGTTGTAATAATAATGTGCACGTAATGTGATTATGACAATGGTCTGAAGAATGCTAGTTATTTTTTTGCACGATCTCAAGTGTGGTGTAAGCACTTAAAATTTGGTGTAATACGGTGAGTTACCGTCACCATCAAGCACAATAAAACAGACGTGGTAATAATAACCATCTGAATGTAGTTGTTGGCTTCACTCCTTTCGAAAAGTCGTGACGTTGATATTGTTGTTATTACTGTTGATAACGATGATAATAGCCAATTGGGTATTTCATTTATCTTTTTTTTGAAGAAAAATAAAATAACTGCTGTGCTCCTGCTCAGCTCAAGTGCACACTTGAGTTGAAGAACAGAAAAAAACGAACTTGAATGGAATGATCCTTATCTTCTCCATTCTCTCTTGTCCTCCTCTTCTCTCCTTCTCAACTCAATTTTCTTGAAGAGGTACCAACTACACCTCAATGCTGCATGCATAAATATACAACAAGTCTTTTTAGCAATTCAAAAATTGTCCGTGTATAAAATTGACAAGGAACAAGCGCAAGCTTGTGTGGAAACAAGAGATTAGAACATGTTGTGTACAATTTTTTTGTACCGCTTGTTAATAAATAAATAAAATATTGCATTGTGTATTGTTATGTTGTGATGTTCGAAAAAGGTGTATTTCTCTTTTTTATGGCTGGTCGATTCCTAAACAAAAAATGTATGCATGCAAATGTGTAGGAAAAAGTTCGGTGTCATGTTCAAAAAAAGGTTGTATGTGTTAATCAAAGGCTTTGTTTGCGGAATTGAATTTATAATGTTTAGAGTTGATGTTGATAGACTCTTCTGTTTGGAGAAGGAACAGAAAAGGGTTCTTCTCTAACTTCTTCTCTTTTTCCTGAATTGAATTGACGTGATGGTTGGTTACTTGCTTTGCTTGCTTAATATGATGATAACTTAATTGAAAGACACCATAATAGTACAAGGAACAAAATTAAGTTCGCAGAGGATGAAAAAACAATAGAAGTTGTTGTGTAATAATAAAAAGAAATGAAGATACACCACGAAACAAAAAAGTATATTGTGTGCATTTTTAGAGCTGTCTCCTTGTGGCAATGGTTGTGGTATGACATAGAAGGAAAAAAGAAAGTGCACACATATACATATACACAAACATTCATACACTCAAAAACTAACTCATAGTCCCGAGAAAACATTGAGGCACGATGGCAGCAGCAGCAGGAGGTTTTGTTTCATTGAATAATTAATTACATGTCATGACTGAATAAATGAAAACACAGAGTGGAAGGAACATGCTCGGAAGAAGAAGGGAATGCAAAATGGAGACATGTACGAAAAAGAACATAGTAAAAACAACAGGCAAAACAGCAACAGTAAGCGAAGACACAAACTTGTGGTATGCAAAAAAGAAAGGAATCTTTTTGTGCTGTTTTCACTTGAGAAAATATCGTCAAACTTCCCACTAACAATAAACAAGCTGAGTTGAAACTTTTCACGGAGAATGGCTGTTTTTTTGCCCAAAATAAATTCAGAAATGTTTGTAAATAAATAAGTAAGTGGAAGCCGAGAATGCTGTAATGCTTTACTGGGGATTTTCCCTTGAAATTTTCGCGTTAAATTATGCTACACATCTTGAATAAGTTATGGTGGCTGTGAGGGAAAATCCTGCGACGCGACGCGACAGCAACCGATCTGCTCCATAAAAATCAAAGAATAAAAATTCCCTTTGTCTTTATGACTTCAACTTTGGTTTTGAGAAAAAAATCTTTGATTGAATCTAATTGGCTAAATTATTCAGGTAATGCTTCCTAATTAATATGGCCTCTCTTCTTTTCATTAAGTCAGAGCGACAAGTTGACATTTTCGAGCAGCATGAGCAACCAGATACGGGATCGTAATATTTTGCTCCGTTTCCCTTCTGCTGACGTATGTCTTCAGATGACTTTGGAATCTTCGAGGGAGAAGTGGATGTAACATAAGGAGTATAGAAGAAGACAAGAATAACAACAAAAAACTACAAAGAAGAAAGAATCTCATTAAAGTGAAGAGCTTATATAAAAACTTGACTTTTTTTTGCTCGGCTGACTTTGTTTGCGATATTGTGCCTGTTACGATAATGAGTTCACGGCAGGCAGTTGTCTTTAATCTCGTAATACCTCTAACTTTCGAGTATCCCTTTAACTTTTCGCAATATTTTTTTATATAAAAGTGTCTTGCTCTTTTTAAGTATACACATAAAATGTAGCACCTTGCTACTAGCACGTATATACAGCACGTATGTGTAAAGTAAATCTTGTAAAAATTGGTGTCTTCCCTGAACACCCACTGGCATGGCTTGGTGTGCCATCGAATTCTTATTATCCTCCTCCTTGTTGTTCTTTTATGCACTTTATTTAAACCCATATTTTCTTTCTATATTGTCATTGTTTCGCGAAAGGAAAGGAGGTTTTCTTGTGAAACTGGCAATGGTAGTGTGGTTCCTCCTTTGTTCTCTGTTTGTGGTGTGACGGAAAAAGAAGTTGTTGCGTGAAACCCGGGTGGCCATTTTTTCTGCTGCACACCTCTTTTCTCCGCGTGTTTCCTTTAAACATGATATTTTTTACCCTTTGATGGGAAACGAGGTTGTGTGGCGGTGGTAGGTAATAGGCAGAGATGTGGAGAAATCCAGTGGTTTCCGTTCTGCAAGGAGAATTTTTTGGATGAAAAAAATCGGTTAAAAATCACCAAGAAGCCGGCTTGTGTGATACAATTCACACCCAAAGGGAAGACATGAATTGTGTACCCGGAAAATTTTTTCTACCTATTATAATATAACCGGAGCGGTGCGAATGAGTAAGTGAAACGTAAAACACGAGAGTGTGTGGTGATGGGTCGGGTGGTGGGGAGGCGGGATCTCCCGCTGAGCTGGCGGACAGCTTAAGCAACAATAATACTAACAACTGAAAAAATACACGAAGAAAAGAGCTCAAAGGCTCACTGCAATCTGCTCGAATAAAAAGTTTTCATAGGAATAAAGGAGGAAAGGCATTTAAACTGGAGTGAAGTATGTTACATGCCATCCTTGACGCTCATGCTATTGTCAGATTCGGAAAAAACCAATCCAGGTGTTTTTATTTATGGCTCCTGTTTCCCGTTTACAGGGAGGTTCCTTCACACGTTGAAAAGTGGCAGTGGAGGTGTGTTTATTTGGCCTCGATCGGAAAATGCTCTACCAAACAAGATAGAAAATGGGATACATATAAATTGCACTTTTTTAATATAGATTTTTTATTAAAGGAGCACACAAAAAATCTGCCACCGTCTGGCACCATCGCTGATGTGCTATCTCAATTAAAAAGATTTTTTTCGCAACAACCTCAACACAAATTGTGTTAGCTTAGCAATGTAGCGTGTAAAATGCTCCATACTGTGAAGGAGGAAATTGCACTCCTTTCTTCGTCACTCCTTCGCCATGTGGGGTATGCTACAATTTAAGTTTGCTAGCGTGTTTCCTCGTATGCTTCATTATTGCATTCTCCTCGTTTCATTTTGCCGCTCTGATCCTTCACTCGAGAAAGTAAAATGAGAAAAAAATTGTGACGTGAGATGTTTGTAAAACAGCTCTATTATTAGTTCACCTTCGATGCGATCTAAAAAAAGTATAGCTAAAAGTACACATTACACGTGTACACAGAGTGGGTTCGTACAATGTACAATTGAGTCCAGTAAATAAAATTTTCGGCTCAAATTATCCGAAAACCATCTTTATAGCTACTTTGAATATCGGGTCGGATCTCTTTTATTTTGAGCCGGTTTGCCGGTCTGACGGTTCGTTTGTTTTGGAGAAAAGATGGATTGTATTACAGCATCTGCATTTACGATGTCTAAAAAATGCAGAAATGTATAATATTCATTGAATGATTACTTACAAAAAGAAACGAAGCAGGGAACTGACATAGAAGCTATTGTTTTTGTTTTGGGTGGAGAAGAAATATCAAAAGTAAATAGGTGACTTCCTCTTTCCTGTGTTACATGATATGTAGTAGGTGTGCATTGTGGAGTCTGTATGAGTAAGTAGCAGGTATTATTTGGAATGGTGCTCGGGTGTTCATCCATCTCCTTGCTTCACTTCAACCAGACAAACATTAGTAATAATCCTTAAAAGTATTTTAGGTAGATTGTCATATTTTGGAGGCAAACTTATTGTTTTCATGACAGAAGGGATGCGGATGGCATGCTGAAAATTAGACCTACGAATATGAATACTTATAACGTGCATAAGAAGCACACGCGTGTGTGCACAACAACATGAGATGTTTTTTGCGT
>JAHZNF010000255.1:0-13249 GCA_027744215.1 Troglopedetes dispersus | reverse complement strand
AGATTTTGCTCATGTGATTCTCCATCTCGAAACAGAGAAAATGATATTTGGTTCGTGTGGTTCATGATAAGCATTCATCATGAACTTTGGAAATTCTCTGTTTCGTAACTTTCTCCTTTTTAAGGTAACTTTTTCTTGTAAATACACATAAAAAAATCTGATGCTCCAGAGTTGGCGTGTGCAAAGAAGTCATACAGATCAAGTGGTATCAAAAAATTGGGATATTTTCATGGACACACTTATGGCTCATGACGAACACCCATAAATAATGGGTGTTCCACGTGCGAATGGATAACCTTCACGAGTATCGCAATGTCATCTCCCATGTTTGGCTTCGTTTTGTGTAAAACTTTTAAAAAAATAGACTTTCTCCGTCATCCAGTGGAAATCCTGGTAACCTTGTATTTTCTATTTGATTTCAAATGAATACATGTATGAAATTCCGTGAGAGAAAATCCTGTTTCTTTATGTAGCTCATATATTTTTTTAGCAAGAGTGACAAGATGATCTTGATGAACATTGAAGGAAACTTATTTTTCTTTTCGGGGTAGTGAAGCGTGATTGACCTTGTCATGAGAAGAAAAAAATGTAACGTGTGTTTGGTAATGCATGTCGTCACACGTCAGTGTGTCTTGTCATGTGTGCTATGATTTCTATATTCCCCAACATCCGAGTCTACAAGTTGTGAGTTTTAAAGTCTTGAAATGTATGACTGAGCACGTTGTCATTTTTTACTTCTTTGTTAAAGGGAACGAAGTGACGTGGAAAAAAGTCATGGATGTGAAATATGTGGGGATATGTTGATATAAGAAGAGTGTGTCACAACTTTTTCCGCTCAAAAATTTTATGGCTCAAAGTCAAACACACCCACGCATGAAGTAAAGAGACATGAAACCACGGAATGAATCCAGACAACAGCGGTAACCACCACCTGTGCTATTTATTTATTTAAAAAACGTTTTTCAGAATAATAAAAATGTACGTAATACTTGCGGCATTTAGTTTGTACATGTGTTCAGAAATAAAAAATTGTCTTTTTATGGCATGTTCCATTGAACCTCAAACTGTGACCACTTCTTTTAATGGAACATGTCATTTGAATGAATACTCTGAAGTGAGTTTGACATCTCAACTCAGACTATTTGCATAATTCAGAAGGTATCATTCAGTTCACTTTTTTTACAACAGCTTTCTTTTTGAAATTTTCACACGCATTGTGTCACGGACAATACCAATGATCTTATGGTATAATGATCTTATCCAGTCATTAGAAGTACCAAGGTAGGTAAACCTCGGAGTGAACCACAAAACAAACCCGAGTACATCACACATTATTGTTCCCTTTTTTTATTTCCAAAATCCTCTCCCAAGAACAGTGCCTTTTCCTGTATTTTTTTCTTCCTTCTTCAGCAGAGCTTCTTCCTCGGTCTCCAATTTTGAAGTGAGGAGTCATTAGCATTCATGTGGAAAGATTTTAGCCGGGAAAATTCTTTGAATTCCTAATTTATTCCCTCTCCGAGTAAAAAAAAGGTTCGTATAAAAGGAGAAAATGACGAGGACGATATTATTATGCAAAGACACTGCTGCCTGCTCCGTTCCTTCTTCTTCCGTTTGAAAAATTTTCCATTCGCAAGATAAACTCCTCTGGCAGAGTCTCTCGATTCTTGGTGGTGGTGGTATTTTGGATATCGCCTTTTCCTCGATTCTCGTCTCCATTTCCTTTCTCTCGTAATAATAATAAATGCAAGCGTGATATGAACCGAAAGCAACGGGCTTCTGCTTTCCTTGAGCAAACAGACTACACACACAAGGAAAGAAACTACTAAAGATTATATGGATGGGCGGACATTCCTCCATTTTTGGGTAACTCTCTATTTTACTGAACACCCATCCGCGTTCATTCATTCTTACTTTTTAGGAAAAAAAGATGGGTACATAATAAATATCTGGTGTGGTTATAAGCCGCTTTAAAAATTATATTTTTTGGAGGCTACTTTCCCATCCATTTATTTTCGGTGAGACCTCCTCCCTTGGAACAAATTTTTTAAAACTGAACTGTGAGGAAGAAGAGGACAAAGAACTTGAAGGGGATTTTAGTTCTAGAGAAACTGGGCTTTTCTCAAACACAAGAAGACTTCTTCCTGCGCTCCATCCCCTTTCTTCTCCATTTACTCTTGGGTTAGGTTTTTCCTGAAAATTTTTTTTGGTAGCATTATTATGTTCAACGGATGCATTCAAGAGCGCTAAGCCTTTTAACCCTTTAATGCCTCTGTTAATGTGCAATTTATCGGATAATTTAAGCCAAAGTTTTGGTGCCATTGCCAGAGTGGATTGTAGTTATATGTGTGTGTGGATGAGTGGTGTGGCCATTACATAATGGCACAGCGGTTGACTCTTTCTCTTTTGAGCCACTCTGTGGCTTTGCCCACTTATTATTATTAATAGGAAAAGAAGAACATGCTTTGCCGGCAACATTCTGTGCGGATTAAAGGTAATAATCATAAAAAATAGGTGGCAGGTAGCCTTCTGTGTCATATACCTTCTCTTGTATATTTTGGACACATACTCGCTCTCAAATATGGTTAACTTTTCTGTACCCTTTTTTGGAATGTCCCTTGTGAACAGATAGGGGACAACAACCCATAAAATCAGGGGAAAAGATTGAAATTTTGCTCCATGTGTTGTGTACACGTATCCCAACTTATAATTTTCAGCTACCAGGAAATTGAACTGATGTGCAAAGAAAAAAAAAGATAAGTGCGAGACCTGCATACAAAAATTCCTCTATTTTTTATCTGGTAATATTCCACCCCAATTTATTTTATGCCTCTCTGGACAATTATACGGTATCTCGACTTTGTGTTCAGGAACCCGCACGTCCCCGAGGCAAATAATGAAAATCCAGGGAAGAAAGAAGAAGCCTAATAAAAAAGCTGTTTTTGTGTGCATTATTATTATGTGTATGTGGTCTGTGATGTGAAAAGGGGCTTTGACTACCTCAGAAACAGGTAGTAGAAAGCTGCTTCAGACTCTACAAAACAACATATGACCCTCTACCTTTATTTTCGTCGTCATCTGCTACGAAATCTCCATTATCATTTCTTTATCAATCTCCATCTCCTTTAATTTCATAGCAGCTCCTTTTGCCCTTGGTAGTTGCCCTCATTTGCAATTACATAATCTCCTGATCTCCTCTGCTCTCCTTTTTTCTCGGGTTCCGTCTAGAGGAAAGCCATCAATCGCCAGGGGATTCCTGTTTTTACAAAAAAAAGAGAGAAAACTACTGTGTGGATATCGACCAGGATCTTGTCCCGAATCACAAAGATGAAAGTAAAAGGAGAACGAAACACAAAATGAGATGTGAGCGTGTGTGCCAACAAAAAAATGTGTGTCACAAGGACTTCTTTTATATTTTTTTGGTCTGAAAATCCTCCGGATAAAAAAAAGAAATATATCTCCGTGCACCATAATACACACATGCATCAGGATGTGCGGATCATTTGCGCGACTACTACAACGATCATCAGGATGATAAACGACAAGGAAATGAAATTGATGATGATTTGGATGGGTGAAAGAGAAAAGAATCAAGGATAACATTGACGATCCACTTTAGCCGATCAAATTGGATGAGTCGTGTGTGTGTCTATATATGTATATGTGTGTGGGTGCTTGCTTGCATGTAGGTATGTTAACGGGGATTTCGGGCATGACGATAAAAAAATAGGGACAAGGCGAGCCACCTTACTCAGTCAGAAGTTTCTCTATTTTTGGTCCACGTTCTTTTGCTTCTCAGAGGAGACAAAGACGGAATCGTAAACCATCCAAAGAAAATGGGCTGGAATAACAAGAATGGGAAAAAAGGATAAAAAATTTGTTCGTGTCATTTCCCGATTGCACACACATAGTCACGGAAAAAATACCCCCTTGCCTTGATCGCTCTGTTCTGTGTGTATCGTGTCGGAATGAAGAAATAAAAGACACGATTTCCGATGTCCTGAGTGTCTATATGTGTCCCAATTCAGCCTACATTTTCCTCTATTCGTCTTATCCCCATAAAAAATTGATAGGACACACTCTCAGTCCTCGTCGGTAACTAAAGCAGATAATCATGTGACTGTGCACAATATATCCAGGCACACAAGAGATAAGCACAGCACACACACTACTCACGTCTACTCACACGCTGCAAAAGGAAGATAATGGGGAAAGTATGTGGAAGAAAAGATTGGAAAAAATGGAAAGAGATACGACGAGAGAAGCTTCTTCATTATATTTTTTGCACAAAAAAAAGAGAAAAACGAGAAGATGCTCCATAATATCCTGTGCGAGCTAGCTCCATTTTGTAAACAAAAAATATATATTTATTCTTGGTGTCTTCATCTAATGCCGGTGTGCAGTAGACCTTTATCGCGTGAGAGTGTGTCCATGTTAGATAAATGAAATGTTGTAAAAAAATAACGAGATGCTTAATCTACTCCAACGATTTCATGCACACAGATCCGATTCCACGAAGAAAAAAAAATTTGCACGGAAGATAGAAACCGTGTGTGTGTTTCTCTGCTCAGAGAAGAATACATATATGTGGAAAAGAGATAGAGAGTGCATAAACAAACAGCATTCTTAATTTATTCTTGTTTTTTTTTCTATTTCATCAACAACAAAAATCTCGTATCGTTTGGGAGCTTGCAAGAGCTCCACAATTTATATATATATGGCTTCACCGCCCTTCCGCTACTTATATGCTGCTTCCTCTCTCTCTCTCCCGACTACTTATTTATTCCCGGACTTGATTTAGCTCTCCCGTATTTTTTCGTACAGATGATGCTGTTGTTGTTTTGGAGAGAGAGAGAGAAAAAAACGTTTCTTCTTTTTTTGGATGCAGCTTGTTGAAAGCCATCATTTTTTGCTTTTCTCTTTTGTACGGAAACTCCTACTTGTTTTTTTGTTAGAAAAATCCATAAAAACAGAGTGAACGTTCATATATTTGGCTTTTTTGTTTTCGGAGATTTCCTTCTCCATTTTTGGAGGAGGAGGCTTGATGAAAAGAGTATCAGTTGAAAGGAGAAAAGGAAACTATGGGGTGGCGAGTTAGTGTGCATCCGATTTTTTGTTGGAGGAGGAGAAAATAAAACCCGTTTTTCTTTTCCAAGCTTTCATGATCAACTCATAAAAACAAATAATCAGCTGCAATAAACAAGAATTTAGTGGGATGACTGAAAAGGGAACTTCATTTCTTCAAATTTGGAGCGTTTTTGCTTGCACTAAATTACAGTATTTTTTTAGATGAAAAGGAAAAAGGAACATAAAGCGAGTAGTTTAATGAGAGAAGATAAGTTGACTGAGCTTTTTCATAGAAAAAATGTTGATTTTGCTTCCGCTTTTTTTGGAAAGGAGCTTGTTTGTTGAAAATTAGAAGCTACGTTTATGCTTTTCTAGGCAAAAAAACTAGTTAAAACGTAGTTTATTATTGAAGTAATAATTATTAGAGGGACAAATAGGACGAGGGAAAATTGTTATTTGTCTTTTTGGTAATCCTGCTTCAGCAAATTGAGCCAATTTGCAATGCGAGTTTAGTAATCTAGAAAAAATTGCTCAGTCAAGCTTGCTTATCAATATGGATCGGAAATGTTGATTAATGTTTTTAGTTGGGAAGCTGTATGGCTTGTAATAAAAATCATACAGGGTTATTTTTATGTATGAACCTGCGTAGCAAACTTCTGATTAAATTATTTTTTTTCATAGTGGCTTGGATATGACACGGAGAACAAAAGGAGTGAATAGTGGAAAGCAAACAAGTTTTTTTATGACTAATAATCTTCTCTTGTCTGTCAAATATATTGCTTTTATGATCAGATTAGATGGATGTGATGTGGGTTGATCAGAGCGAAAATAAAGGGTTACTTTGTTACTCGACCCTTTTGATAAGATCATCATCCTCTATTTTCCTGGTTGTCTCCTGGTGCATGTCAAAACTTATCATTCAATATTGAAGGAAAATCCTTCTGTGTGAGCAACCATCCATAAAGGAATTTTGCGACCATATGTCATTTATTATTATCAACAGAGAGCATCTTGTTTAGAAGTTTCGCTTGAAAAACATCTGAAACACAAACGTTCTCTCCTAATGTACAAGGTAAATTAATACCCAGACGGAAAAAAGTTTGTGGAGCTTTTGCATAACTCTTCTCTCTACCTTTTTCCCATATCATTATTGAATCTAGAGGGTCTGATCCAATTTATTTTGTATTAGATTCTCAAACAAAATTCCACGAAAAACTTTCCAATAACACAGATGTGACAAAAAAACTTTGTTTGCTCCTTTTTAATCTCAAAACCACTTCGCCAATACCACTACTATCACCCGTGTGCTCCATAATGTTTCAGTGTAGGGTAGAGGGCACTTTCATATTCACTCTATTATTATAATGGGGACCATATTTACGGAAAGAGAAAACAAAAGACAATTTTTTTGGTTTGCTATATATACTCCTCTCAGACAACATTCCTGAGAGGAGCCAAAGCATAAAATTTTAATATTCAAAAGTTTTTCTCCAACAAAACAGCAGAGCATTTTTTGGAAAGGCAAGTATAAAAAAACTTCTTCGAAACATAAATTATTGATCCATTCATCTTTATCAGGTTTTTGCAAAGTATGTACTGAACGAACATATTATTTTGGCGCACTACCACCAAGAAAAAAAACGAGCAGAATAAATATAACTTCATTTTTCACATGTACTTTTCACTTTCTCCGCCTCCATCCAAAAAATATTGTTGATTAATGAGCCGTCAATGTTGACGAAACTTTGTTCCTTCAGTGATCCTCCTCCTCATCGTCGCGGTCGAGTGGCGGCACACACAACTCTGCTGCACTGCTGCTGGAGGAGCTCCGCTCTGAGGGTAAAATCATGCACAACTTTTTTTTGCTCCTTTTTTTCCTGAGGATGACGCGTGTGAAGCTACATGATAATAAATTAATATCTACATGTCTCCTGCACCCAGAGAAAAGTGCTCCTCTCTCCGGCAAGCTCTCCCTGAACTTATCGAAGAGTATGTACATGGGTGGGTTTGGCTCGGTGAACCGTACTTGAGAGAGAAGCAGAAAGGAGCCCAAAAAATTTGAGAGAGGGAAAAGCTTTTAAAGTTGCTTATGTACTTTTCTATATGTTATTGTTGATGTTGTTATGCTGGGTTGGAGGTTGTATGCATGTTTTTTTTTCAAGGAAAATAATAACATTATTATGCACGTTGTTCTCAGGCACACACTCTCGAGCTTATCGGTGCTTGGATTTGCATCTCCATTATATAAAATATTTTTGGAAGTCGTGTAACAACTTTTCCATCATGATGATGCTGTCATGTGTGTGGTATGATGGGCTATGATGATGATAATGGTGATGTTGTTGTTGTCAAAGTTTCGCACTGCTGCGCACACAACACACAGAAAACCCTCCATTATTCCCGCTTTTATCCAGGGCGGATTTCTATTAAGAGAATATATTGTATTCTTGTGTGAGCGGATTTCATTTTGGACGAAGAATATTTTTGAAAACTGCCAGGTTGAATTTGAAGAATGTTGCATAATGACATAATATGCGACGCTTGGAAAATCCACGTGAAACATGAAAAGCTTTCGTGTTTAAAAATAGTTTACGGAGATTGAATTGAATTTCGAGGAAGAAAAGGAGAATACATAATAAATTTTTGTGTATTGTACTGTATAACATCACAGTACAGAGAATTGTGTACGTATATATTTTCAATCAAACTCAATATATGTGAGCGAGTGGGTGAAAGGAAATATTTACGACAATATAAAAAAGTTCTTGTTTGCATTTGTTATCCTGTGTCAGATATGTAGAGAGCTTGGTTGGAAAATACTCGCAAGCAAAGCAAAGTCAGGAAAAGCAAAGAGTCGTCTTCATTTTATTTTATTTGGTTGAAAGGTTGATTTCATTTAGCATCCTTCATCATGTGAAGCACGGTATGACATACAGTCAAATGAAAAAAACTCAATGTCAATTTAATTCCCAGGGAATGTATATTTTAGTCTCCTTGGGTGGTCTCTCACAAAACATTGTTCGACTTTCCAGCAAAAAAAAACTTCGTCAGTATCAAAAGACTCCATGAAAATTTCGACCGAGGTCCAGTTTTCTCCCTCTCCACTTTTCCTTCTTGTTTGAGGAAAGTAATTGATGTAAAAGTTTTTGCTATGAATGAAAGTTTGCTGGGACAAGTGGCGCCAACAACTGCTTGTTTAAAAACATTCAAGGACAGTTTTGGAAACAAAAAGTGAGAACTCAAGTATTCATTCACAGTCGTGGTCCGCATATTTTATCGAAAATAATATTTTGCATTACAAACTATTTTTAGAGCCGAGCTACGAGTAAAAGGTAAAAAATTTCCCAACTTCGTTATTGACGGAAATTGATCGGATGACGCTGATGATAAGAAGGATAAGTTGGATCATCATGTGTCCCCTTTTTTACAAAGTTAAGCCAAAATCGGATTTTCTTCCAGCAGGTTTCTTTATCTCTGACAAATTTTTGGGTATTGTGCAACGTTGCAAAGATGCCAAAAAAATGGTGTGGACATGTCTTTCCCAGCGCGAAAATCGGTGTGAGATTGCACTCGCTTTATTGGAGTCACCACTGGTATTAACTTGCACCAGCTGGGATAACCTTTCCAATTCATGTTGTGCCCTTCAGCGAAGAAAGCTGCTTTTTCTTCCGTTTCGTGCCAAAAAAAGTTGATCCTTTTTTGAAGCTTCGTGGAATAATTTTCTGTGAAATGGTCACCCAAAAAAACGGAAAGTAATCAGCAGTGCATGGTCAGCACATGACCCTTTTCGCCTTTTCAACTTCTATGTGGTATAATTCCACGAAGAAAAAAGTTTTATTCTGAGGATCTCCATCTTTTCAGCATCTTCTTTAGAATCCTTTAACGGAGATGAACCTCCCTTTGTTGTATATGGAGCAATTTCAGGAAAAAAGTTATGTACACACAATTTTGTGGAGAAGAAGGGAAACAAACGAGCAGGCTTTCATTTTTAAAGCTCGAAGGAACAAAGAAAGTTCAGGAATGGTTTCCATTAATTCCTTTCAGATGAAGGGCTTGCCCTTCCTCAACCTTGAAACGTTTGGCTCATGTGGTCGTTGTATGAGCGCGTGGCGTAACTAAGTTTATTGTTACTCTTACCTTCACAGTCTTGACTACATAATTAACTTCGTCGTTCTTTTCTGACCACAAGGTCGACACAGATCAAATTATCTCGGTTCTCTTTGGGAAACTAATGACTGGAAAGGAATTAAATGGCAGGGAAATGTACATACATTGTAGATACAATTTGTAAGCTATCTAAGCAAATACGAACTGAATTGAAAGAATTGGAGAAAATATTTTAGGCACATTTGAAAGATAAGATCCTTGTAATTTTAGAAAGCTCTCTATAAAATGCACTCCTACACAAAACGTTGCGAATCCTCAAAAGGACCACTTGCGTCATATATGTAAACGCTCTTTCGCCACACAAACAGAAAACTATATATAGTGATCATTAGGATTCGAAAACTATAGTTGAGTAATTTAATACCTTTTCCACCAGGACAAAAGCCCCTTTTTGCCAGCACAGAAGTAAAATGTAATCCGTTACTGGAACCGAAATATAAAGTCGACCAGGATAAAAAAAGGAGAAAGTTAGTTTTGTGTGTGTGTGTGTTTGTGATGATAAAATCCTGTGAATTGATATTCGACTACCTTTTAATTGTGTGCACACCGTGCGTCAATTTAGGAGAAAACTTCTTGACAGCTTTCCGCAATCTTGCTCTTTCTCTCTCTCTCTCTCTCTCTCGACTAACTTTAGTTTTTCCAATGGGTCTCTCTACAAACACATTAGCAACACTTTCATCTCCTTTCTCGCAGCAGTTAGGAACACTAGTGGTAGTTTTTTTGTTGGCAGCTTCTCTGCATCAATAAATTATCCATTTGGAAAATAAAAACTTTTTCAACGTCCATAACTCATCAAAAGTTTTTGCTGAGGTGAAGGAGAAATAAAGGATTTTCTAGTCAGCACCTCCTCCCACCACCTTAGGTTTCTCCATAATGGTGGTAGTATCCGCGTGATGGTGGTGTGATGTGATGATACTCTAAAATGTGTCAAAAAATCGATACAATATGCTTGTGCACCTGTCTTTTGTAGTAAGATTTTATGAGAAGAGTGGCAGTCCATGTAAAGTGGATAAACAGGAGACGCACTCAAAGAAGTGGTTATAAATTCACACTGAATTGGGCGAGATATATTATGCTTGTGTGTGTATTTGTGGACACAAGTGGAAAATTACATTTTAAGTCAGTTCTTCCCTGTCGACATATTACATTTTATCTCCCCACATCTGAGAGAACAGCATCACATCCGGTTTTAGTAAAGAAAGACGCCCACATACACACACACACACAAGCATTCTGACTCGAGAAACTTTTTTTTTACCAAAAACGTGCGCGAAATTTACATAGTTTACATAGCATCAACCATGCTTTATGTGTGGAAACTGAAAATTGTGTTTTGAAAGGAAGGTAAAAGCTGCATAATTAGTCTTTGATTGTTTTCCCTCTGCTTCTCAGCTCGTCCCACGAGGGTTGTATATCTTATCTATGGAGCTACAAAAAAATACTACTACAAGAACAGAGTTTCCGAGTAAAATTGAACTTTTCCAGTTGACTGCTGCCAGCGTTGATACGGAGTTTCTTTCCAAGCTTCCAATCTTCCAGAAGAAAGGAGAAGGCGGGCTCCATACGACATCTCTAATATTTATGTATAACAATAACTTCCCTCCTTAAAAGAAAATTATAGTGGGTTACACGTGGAGTTTATTTCTGAGAAACTTGTCCCTTCTTTGTCGCCACGAGAAGGTATCATCTCTGACACTTTTTCCCAATAAAATATCCTTTATGTAATTTTTGTTGAGGTGATCCAAACCATAACTATTTGATATCAAGCGTAACTTTTTTTTCTTGGCATTAACTCACCAATCCATAAATTTCACTGGGAATTTAGTAGTGGTTGACAGCTTGTCGGAGTGCTCAATAACATACATATTTTTTGGCTGAATCATTATATATTTTTTGAGTGCAATGCGATACCAGATGAATGTTTTTGCCCGAAAGGAGCAACTGATGCTATATTAAATCCCTTCCAGAGAAAAGAAAATAACTTACTGCTGACCAATCACATTCGACATGAGGGAAAGTGATATTGAAGTGCTGCTGGCAACTCTTTGCGAAACCATGTCGCTTCATGCAAAAAGGATTTTCGAGATGAATAATATTGAAAGCTCATGTCATTGCCAGCATTTCCTGTCCAAAAAAACATGGGAAAGGAAATTTATGAGCAACGCATCCTTCCAGCAAACTAATTTATATAAAATATTCCTACTAATGTGAAACCTTTACAGAATGAGATGAATAATATTGAAAGCTCATGTCATTGCCAGCATTTCCTGTCCAAAAAAAACATGGGAAAGGAAATTTATGAGCAACGCACCCTTCCAGCAAACTAATTTATATAAAATATTCCTACTAATGTGAAACCTTTACAGAATTCTTGGAATAGTTTCCCTGTGCAAAAAAAACAAATTTTTCAAATTCCAATTATGCATGCACATGGAAATATGTATGTATGAGCAAATGAATAAATACATGAATAGCGTGTGTTTACTCGCCTACAAAATTTTCCTGTAGGAAACCAATATTACATACTCTCTTCTAAAAATTATTTATTTTAGATACATATCTACTTGTCGTTTGCGCTAAAGTATGAATGTCTAGGGAAAATAGAAATACAAGGAGAAATTGCGTTTTCAAATGGTACAACATTTTTATACTTTTTCTGAGAAATGAGATGAGCGGGATGAGATGAACCAATCAGAAAATTGTCTATCTAGGTGGAAAACTCTGTAAACTGGTTTTTTCAAATGGCACAACATTTTTATACTTTTTCTGAGAAATGAGATGAGCGGGATGAGATGAACCAATCAGAAAATTGTCTATCTAGGTGGAAAACTCTGTAAACTGGTTTTTCCTTTCCCTTCACCTAGTCATACAGTCGTAATAAGAGTGAAATGAAAGCTATTTTATGATTACGATCCGAATTGCATATCAACCCGAAAAAATGTGTGTGCACTCTGTGAGTGTAGGACTACTTGCACACAATTTATTTTTAGTATCTGCAAAGCCAACAAAAGCAGTTTTCTCATTTTGGAACACATTACGTTTCACAAATGTCTGACGGGTTGGTGTAGAGGTATCCTTGAATTTTTTATATTTCCTTTTTAACTTCCAAAATTGCATGCACCCCCGGAAAAAAAATCCTATCGCTGGTTCGCCATTCCTTAATAAATACCAATTACCGGTAAGTTTAGGAAGAAAAGTTAAGTGGGTTGCGTTGCAAAGCAATTTACAAATGCGGATCTTAAACGTCACGCCCTCGCAGACTTCACCAGAGCAGAGGCAAAGCAAACTACAAAAATGACTTTATAAAATGCTCCCAATCTTCACTACATTTTTGTACTTCCTTTCTTTGGGTATTTTTTCAGGTTATGCACTATTATCTGCGGGACCACTTTTTTATTTTCTGGGTTGAAAGGGAATTAGAGAGAAAAAACGAAATAAAACTTTGCCTGTTTCCCGTGCCCTTTTTTTACTTCCTTCCTTCCCAAAAAATGTTTTTTTTCCCTTCGTCTTATCATATCATTTTTGCTGAAGATGTGATATGTTTAGTGCAGACAGTATAAGTATTCCTCCAAAAAATATTTGACGTATTAAGCCTCCTGTATTTTCTCAAGAATAAGGGAAAGTGTACACACAAGTATGTATATTTTTGCAAGAGAAAATCCTGAATTATCAGAGCTGGAAAGAGGTTTTTTGCTTTTTTCTTTTCCGCTTACGCAAACAGTGGATATTTTTCTCCTTTTTGTGTCTGCATATTTTCTCTCTCGTGAAGAGAACCATGTTATACCGCTTGAGGCAACACAATTGAATATTATTACGGAGTCAGTTAAACATTTTTTTTATGTTTGAGTCAACACAAAAAATAAAAGAATTGCCTGCTATACAACTCTCGGGCTTTACAAGACCCTGAAAATCTTGAGTAATGTTTCTCAAAAAAATACAGTTTACATATATTGAATTTATTCCTTCTTCTCTCCAAACAGAAAACTAAGTGGTTGAATAATATCGTGTGCCAAAAGAA
>JAHZNF010000254.1:0-20734 GCA_027744215.1 Troglopedetes dispersus | reverse complement strand
CTAGTGCGTCTATTACTATCATAATGAAGTCGTTTTTAAACGGTTCTTAGGTTGGCGGAACTATTTTTCTTTAAAAAAAAAAGAGAAATATATAAATGATCTTATTTGCATGCCGGCATATGATCTGATTTTGTCCTCTGATAATAATGACGTCCAGATCGTAGAAAATGATAAGACATATTTCGTCTGCCCATGCACACACACACACACACACACACACACAAATTTCCACTGCACACGCAGAAAAGAACATTATTGTAATACATTATTATGATATTAGTAATATATATGCTTTGTGAAACGTAATAGCTAGAATTCGTATTCTCTTGCGAGGAATATTTTTTGAAGAAAGGAAAGGGTTGTGTGGCTGCGTGCTGAACACACGGGGAGCCATTCTGTGGAAGAAAGTGCATGCCGTATTATATGCACACAATGCTCAATTATTAGGAGCACCCAACCAACGAGGGCAGTGGTCGTGGGTGACTGCCAACTGGGTGAAATTAATAGCCACCACCACCATCATCGTCTCTTCTTCTTTTTTCATGTATTTTATCATTTTATCACGGAGTTGCATATTGAGAATAAAAAAGTGGATGAGAGAACAGGAGCATGCACACACACACACACACACACAATTTGGCTTCTACTACTGTGCAAGGGTGTTGGTGGGCGTAATCCTCCAGTTCTTTCTCTGCCATCAAATTATTATTAGATTGGGTCTAAATCATCACCAGGCCACTGCCTCCTTTTTTCCTACTCTCCTCATCTCCGCGCTCGTTTGTTGCTCTTTTGTTCATTTTGTTTTTGAGACATTATCTTTTTTAGCATCATCAAAGGAAATACTTACATGCTTGTATGTATGCGTGTCAGTGAAACTGTGCTGGGCGCAGTGGTGCTGATGAGGATGATTTTTATGGGCTGTGCTCCTTTTTAATACTTTTTTACTGCTTCTTTCACACATTTTAATGATAATGACGATGACAATGTGAGGATGGTGTAAAGTGTGCCGTACACGGAGGAAATAGTGAAAGTGTCTTTTTATTTGTTTTTTCTTAAACTTTGACATGGCTTTATAGTTCGATGACGGGAAGTCTGAGCAGTATGGGAAGTAGTTGTTTGCAGCAACGCGAGGCAGCACATCCGGCAGCCAGCTATTCGTACATGTTTGGAGCGGACCCTCTCACATCACTCGGGTCATACGGGAGCAGGCCGCACTGTGGCTCGGGTCAGGGGTCCGTCCCTGGTGTCAACTCGCATGCTTCCTACGCTAGCACTCCGTCTCATGGAGGAGCTGCTAGCCAGTACCATGGTAAGATGTCCTATCATTCACCTGGTAAAGCATTATACTAAATTTCAGATACGAAGAGTCCATTACAAACACACAAAAAAAATGCTAGTAAACTCTGCATTTTCTTGTGTTATTTCATTGTGCAAAAAATTTTTATATTAAAAATATCTTGAATTTTTTTGTGAAAATGAACAGGAGTGATATCGGCTGGAGTATCAGTCCCCGTTCTGGTTCCTAGCCAAGGGCCAGACTTAGCGTCCAATTATTGGCCACACCGGCTCCAATGACAGACGTACCACTAGAACAACGTCTCCGACTATCCTTACCAACTCTCAAAACCATTCCTACATTTCTAATGTAAGCCAATTCACGTAATTGTTTTCTTTTTTAACTACTATTATTGTACGTAGCGGCACTAACACTTAAATGTGTCACAATTTACATCAGTACGAAAAAAGAGGTTTTATGGAGAGGGGCAATCACTACTTTCTTAGGATATTGTCGGACATCAACAAAAAATTAGGAATGCCACAAACTTATGAGGCATTTCTCGACGTTCCTATTTACATAGATTCTTTCCGGTTATCAAAAAAAAGTATTGCGTACAGAAGCAAATGAATGCACACATACATATACAATCTCATTATCATTTAAGTACGTTAGTGTATTAAATATGTACATAATTATCTTATTTATTATTGAACTAGAGTGTAATCATTTTTTAAAAGGAATCAACGGCTGATGTACTTAGATAATTAAGCATGAGTGTATGTAACTGATTACTTTGGAAGGGCAAGAAGCAGGACAGAATACAACCTTGATTCTGAACACAAAACATAAGGATCATAAATTAAACTAAATTATATATCAGCAAGAATAGGTAATATTGAAAGGATAATATTTGACAAGTTAGGATGCCACGAATATAAGCAACAAAAACGTTTTTGCTCTTTTTCGTAACTTTATATGCATAATTAGGACAGATATGATACAGTACAGCTAAACTACATCTCTATAGATTCACAACGCAACAGAAATGTCGTCCTGATTGATGCATGTCGAGAAAAAAAATCATTTAACAAATAAGGACACCAGCATTGAAACAATGTTCTACATAGTAGGAATAATACTAAATGCACCCCGCATAAAATATCAACACTTTAGCAAAAAAAAAAATATCTACAAAAAAGTAACCAATTGAGTAGGTAGCTTTATTTTTTAATAAGTTAGTAAACCAAAGGAGTGAAGAAAGCTTTTTAACATTGTAGCCGTAGTTCTGTTTATTATACATAAGTGGGATTTAAGGAGCGACTGGGTGGGATTTTTTCTGACTAGAAAATTTAGGCGAATGCTGTAGCACTTAAGTAGTACATAAAGTAGACGTTACTTCGAGAGAATTGAGCACTGCAAAAGATATTTAATGCAATTTAAGGCAGCATTCTTATTTACAATTATAAATTTAAATTGTGTTCTACTATTTTATTTACAATCAGATGAGGCATGTCTATTAATGGGTGTCCTTNTAAATTTAAATTGTGTTCTACTATTTTATTTACAATCAGATGAGGCATGTCTATTAATGGGTGTCCTTGAACATGCGAACGGAAACAACGATGTTTGGGTGATTTCTTTGATACTCAATTGAGTAAGTTTATGTCACAAATGTTTTATCAAATCCAGTCATTCCTTTGTGAGCACGAAAAGGGCGCTTTGAGTAAGGTTTAAACAAGACAAGCCATACCAGGTCTCGTTGATTTTAAGAAAACGAATTGTCTGGTTGAGAGCACTACTATTTTTATGGGGTTTTAATTCTTTCCATAATTAATTCATAATCAATGAAGACGTAACTTTTATTTAAAAAACAATATTCCAATTAATAAAAATTACAGTCAGGTGGGGAGATGAGTGGAGTTACAGGGTCACAAAACCGTATTTAACAAGCATCTATCTTAATATAATCCAAATACCTATCTAGTACATACTAAAATATTTCCGTGTATATCTACAATATAAAATTATGCAGGAACACCTCGATAATTAAGTTTGCAAGCATTTCCAAATTTAATAAGAGTTTCCTTCCACATTTTTTTCAGAATGTAATCAGTACATAAATCCAAAGTACAGATAGATTAATCTTGTTTTTCATCTAAACTACCAATCCCAGATTGCTTCGTTGTTTTCCTAATCTGTGTGAGGAGTATTTCTTAATGTATCATGCATAATTTTGCCCACCGTAAAACTACATTTCTTCGTTGTTATTATTCCATAAATTGAGTGAGCGTAATGCTTAGTTAGTTCCCTTTACCAGAGAACTTTGGAGGAATTCTCGGTTTTCTGTTCCTACTTTTTCCCGATGAGTCAACATATTTTCTTTTCTGAGAGAAAGTGTGAATCTTGTATATTGAGTAATCGCAGTATGGTTTCATTTGATCTACATTAATTACTTTAGTCAAGGAGCATGGTCGTAGAAAATCTTTTCATTAAAATATATAAGTGCAACAAATATTTTATGAACGTTTATGTGTACAGATTTGATATTTATGTAGGCGAGATGTAATGTAATTAGTCTTGTCAAAATTTTTGTTCCTCGTGTGTGAGCGATCAAAGTATGCATGCTCTTAAAGGACATAATAAATAGTAAGCGCGAAAAAAATGTCAAAAATCATGAATATTGTACATTGTAACGTATTTAATAATAAAGAAAACCTGGATATTTTGTTAAAATGTGTAATTTTAAATGTATTGAATGTTCGTACTAAGCAAATAATGTGAAAATAGCTCGTAATTAATTACGTATTACCCACTGGAGAAATGGTTAGGAAGCAACCTGTGCAAACGTCCTACATCTAAAAAAAATCAAATCATTTTTACATATTTCGTCGTAATATAAAGTATTCCTAAACTTACTTTTATGATGCATAATGCAAGGAAATTGCAACAAGAGAAACATGAATTACCCGTTTATTGAATATTAAGTATTAGTAAGTAGGTATTATGATAATGTGAAATTGATGCATGTACTATAATATAGATGTTAGTTTGGGATATAAATATATACATATGTATATGCATACTAGTTTGTAATATACCAACTTTAATTTAACTGTTTTCTAGAGTAAGGATGGCTAATGAATAACTGTGTATTATAATTATTACGGATGATTACAATAAAGATCAATTGTAGTGAATCAATCAAAACTGATAAAAAACTGTTGAATTCCAGAAAAATCTAATTATGGATTTATTTTGACACACAAGTTTTTTTCATAAATGCATTGAATCGCATATTATTATACAGGTTGTCTTCCGAATAAAGTTGCTAATGGCCACACTCTGGAGGAAATTAGCATGGCCAATTTTAGTAGTTTCTTGAGAGTAGTTCGATTCCGACCACAATCCCTTCAATATAGGGCATAATATGATAAATAGGAATCTATTTACTTTCGTTCTTTAAAGTTCGAAAGAAAAAAGAAATGGAAGGATTCATTATCAAATCAAATCCAAATCGTCAAATAAAACTAAGCCGAATTTTTCTCAGGTTCGTTGGCTGTTCACTTGAGCTGGCTACGTTTTGTATTCATGTTGTAATGAAATGTAGTGTCTTCGGTTCTGACTGAAGCACGTCATTTCGCCAGTCGCTGCGACACCACTCTGCTTACCTTTTTTTCTAGCTCGAAAAAAAATCCGTTATGGTTTTTAGGCGCAAAGGGAAAAAAGACTGAGATACAAACATAAAAAAAGAGAGAAAATGATGTGATCCGAAAAACCAAAGCCCTGGAGTTATCTTCATCATCACATTATCGTCATCATCATGCTCATCTTGAACAAGATGAAGCTGCTCACTCGTACCACAGTATGTACTCAGTTGTGAGAGCGAGTGAGTCAGTCAGCGAGTCCTCACTCAATTGACCAAATTTCAATCATGTTCCCCATTCCATTTCACTGCTCTTCACTTTGATCTTCTTCAACCAGAATAGTTTCGTTTCCCTTGTACCTTTCAACCAAAAAAGTCGAGTGAGAGGAAAACACTGCCACTGTCAACCACACACACACACACTAAACTCAAACTCAACATTCTCCAACAAAAACACATTAGCGGAGTGAACAAGAAGGGACCGTCTCTCTGTGTTGTGTGTCAGCACGCATACATGCATCATCACAGAAGAAATGAGCCAACCCATGTACTTCCTTTTTAAATCATGTGACATGACACAACCATCAGCCGACTTAGCCAACCCTTCCTTGCCTTTTTCTCTCTATAAAAAACCTTTGTACTAATAATCATCATAATAAATCCGAGTGAAAAATAATATCCTTTTCCGTCAAGTACAACAGCTTATTCGCCAGTGTACCAGACAGAGGATAGGTAACCTGAACGAAACTGATCTCCAACTCTGACTAAAGGGATTTCATTTTGATACAAGAAAGAATTTATGTAGTGACTCGAAATTTTATTTTTATTGAAACAAAAAAACGACTCATCAAAACAGAAGTATACATCGAAAAAAAATTAGTAATTCGTATTTAAAAAATTGTATGAATGCTACAAATTAAACTTAACATTTGATATCGACAACATCTATATAAAAACTTCGTAACATTTATTCACGCAATATTTTTATAGAAAAAAAATTCGAATGCATAATTTACGCATGTTTAGGATTTCAGTAATAATGGCGTAGTTTCGGATGCCTCCGCGGTGCTGCTGATGTTGCCAGACTCACTGCTCCTTTTCTTCTCTCTTTCTGTCCAGTGATACCGACTGCTTGGCTCATCCTGCCAACTTCGTATGTACGTCGGTGCTGTGGACGACGACGTGGAGGCCGTCACTGACTCATAATTATCATAGTGGAGAGATGACAGTGACGGGGCAGAGGGCGGCGGCGGTGGTGGGAAAGGAGCTCTACCCCTTTCTCGCCACCACTGAATTGAAATCCCGGCTACTGACAAAGCGCCCCAGACAATCACCAGAACCAAGTCTGAAAAGAAATGACAATAAAAGGGATCATCGTTACTCAAATGGAAAAGAATTAGAAGAAAGGAATAAGTGGTGATAATCATCTATCTGTCATCAAAACCTCCTCTAAATACAATTTTTCTGAAAGACAATCGCTCAGCAGCATTGTGGAGCATAATATATTTAATGTGTGCATCGCTATATTTACGCAGTAGACATTATAAGAATTATCCGAGCCTCGTACACCACCCTCAAATTAAAATTAATACAAGTAAATAGCACTAGTCCAAGGGAGTGCTAAGTTTGACTGAAAAAATGAAACCTACGAAAAATCTCTCAGATTTCCCCTCGTCGAATGATTCTCAGACACTAAAAATAATAAATTGTAGCAAAGTAAATGAAACACCTTTGCGTGAAGTGAAACTTACGACAGTACTATTTAATTTCATTTCTGTCGCCTCAGATTCTGATGACAATACCAACAATGAATCAGACACTCGTTTACCTGTTGACGGTACCTTGTATGCCGTCAAACCCACCACACAATAAAAGGACATTGATACGATGGGAAGTGGATAAAAGGGGAGTTCTTCACCTTCGCTGGATGATCTCCAACATAAATAAATAAAGATACATACAAGCTCATCCATATAATTACCAATTGCACTGTTCCCATTGTTATTCAAACTTTTAATCTTTTCCCTTCACAATGGAAACAAGGATGATAATGAGAAGAAGGCAAAAAGATATTGCCTGGGTTCGCCAAAGGTGGTAAGTAACAAGAATGGGACAATGCTTTGGAAAAATGTGAGGAAAACAATGAGGAAGGAAAGGCAGGACATGCACTCACTCAATCACTTCACCAAACAGCGAAATTATCCATGACCCAAAGTCACTCATGCGTTCAAGCACTCATAATGGTAATAATGATCATCATAAATAACAACGAACTCCAACAAAAAAATGATATATTGAAGGAGAACGCATATTTGTCGTCTATAAAAGTAGACAAGGAAATATGATGTTGGTGTGTGTTGTGTACACATATTTGGGAAAATGTTTCGCCGACCTACTCAAAAACTACAAAAGGGAAAAAATGGACTATTTAAGTAAATAGAGATCAACATTTTCCCCTTGTTTATCATCACCTTTCCGCCTCTGACATCAGTGATCCCGCAGCAGAGATGTTTCTCGCTGATTAGAAGGATGCACACCTTCCTACTTAAAATCGGAGGAAGGAAAGCTTCTCATAACGCTTTTTGTTCCTCGAAGAAACGTAGGGATTTTCGCAGTGAAGAATGAAAAAGAAGATGGTATCAATCTCTCACAGACTACCGCTGTCCTTCACTATCGTGTGCCACCTAAGATGTTTTAAATTTTTTTCGGTCGGCCCTGGTTTCACTTTTCCTTGGCCATTTGGAATTCTCTTCCTAATGCTTTTTAATTGAAGCATGTGAAATAAATTTAAAAAACCACGTAATGTTGTCTTACAACAAACAAAATAAAAAATATTGATTTCACAAGGAATTGGCAAAGTTGATAGTTTGCACGTTAACATGTCTGGGGCGTTTCGAGGCATTTGAGCAGTCAGCTTCTGGTATAATTGTATCGCAAACGCCTTGTGCCACCTAAGATGTTTTAAATTTTTTTCGGTCGGCCCTGGTTTCACTTTTCCTTGGCCATTTGGAATTCTCTTCCTAATGCTTTTTAATTGAAGCGTGGGAAATAAATTTAAAAAATCCCGTAATGTTGTCTTACAACAAACAAAATAAAAAAAATGATTTCACAAGGAATTGGCAAAGTTGGTAGTTTGCACGTTAACATGTCTGGGGCGTTTCGAGGCATTTGAGCAGTCAGCTTCTGGTATAATTGTATCGCAAACGCCTGGTCGAAATGACGTAAGGAAATTTTCTTATTTTTCATTTACGCCCGGAAACACACGATCAAGGAGAACCATTATTTTTAACGAGTATGTGTTTCATGTACTCGTGTACCCACTAATACATAACATATCAACCATGGATGGATAACCATGAAGGATGGTATGCAAGAGGCACTAGTATCGTATAGAAACCCCACAGTCAAATGTTTGTCGGATAATATATATATTTGAAACTATGTACCTTTAGTCTGGAAAGGTGGGTCGACAATGGCCGTTTGAAACTCCGGAGAAATGGCACGCCTGAACACGTTGACAACAATAAACTTCACGTTTCCTCCAATATAGTTGTCAATCGGGATAATGATGAGATACGCTCCAATCACTGAGGTGACCACGGTGCTTGTCTATTTTGTTTGTTAAAAACGGAAAAGAAAACAACATTAAAAGTCTTTACACAACATTGGCGCTACTTTTTTCGCCAAAAATGTAATGTAATTGCAAGCCGCGTAAATATGAAAAGTAAATAAAGAAATGTCTCCCAAGGTTGTGCCTACTTTACAATGTCAGTATTTGTATACATAATGTGTTGAGATCAATTACAATCTGTATCCTTGTTACACGCATATTATCATCCTCGCAAATAATCAAACTCAATCAGCTCGAACAAATATGATGTCTTCCACTTGCTCTAATCAAGTAATGATCCATCTCGTCTCCAATCTTTCCCTGCTTCTCCAGCATTTTTATTTCACCCTCTCTCGTGTTCCCAGTCAATATTTATTTTTAACTTCTTTCTGATTATCCACTGACATCTTTAAATGTGAGTGAAACCAAATCATGTGCAAAGTTTGAAGAAGCCGTGAAGAAGCAGCCAACTCATCTCTCATATTTTTTCATAATGATCATTTTGGAAACGCATCAGTGAGCCGTTTTAATGGTTTACTTACAGAAAACAGATAACAACAACAATAATAATCATGTCATTTTGTGTGAAAAGGACGACCCTTATGTACACTTTTTTGAAAATGATTTCAAGTGAAAATACAAACAATTAAATGGGTGACATGGCTCACATCTCATCCGTTCTACTTTCCAACCCTCATCATTAATTGTGTGTCTAATATTATTTTTTTGCTAAATCTCTAGAGACACACCATTATTCGCACTTACCAACTGGGCAAAGGAAATGAGCAAAAGCGGAGCGCAGAGTGTAACGGTGCCAAAAGCGAGCCAGAATGGTAAGTCATCCTTGAGAACAGAGAGATCTCCTAAAAAAAAGAACAACAAAACAACATTTTTATTTTTACTCGCTTCACTTTCCCTTGCTGACCGTTACGCCAGTTTGTTTTCCAAGAAAAGGAACGAACAAACGTAGAAACAACATATCAAAACACACCGAGTGGCTCATGAAATCAAAAGGAATCCAAGATAAAAAGGAACGACAAGGAAAAGCAAAAGAAGTCGGTAACGAAAATCTTTCTGATATCTATAACAGCCAAAATACATATTATATGATTAAAAGTCTACTCAAAAAAGCAAGATTTCTATCATTTTTTGCCGCGTATGCTTCTGCCATTCTGTTTCCACTTTCCAGGATTTTAGTTTTTTTTAAAACACAAGATATAAAAAAATAAAAGAAAGCTAACAACCACCAGGTTTTTTATACGACAAGGAGCAACACAAACAATAATAAAGGAAGCAAGTGAACGGTAAAAGTTAGAAAAGACAAAAAACAAAAATAGCAATAATAACGCATTACACAAGCTTTTATTTTCTCAAAAAAGGGACTAGCGTGTATAAGCCTTGCTGTCGGTTTTCATCCTTCAAGCTTCTAGCCTCTCTTCTCTACTCTGCCTTTCTGCCACTAACTCACTCCCAATCCCACAGAGTCGGCGTTATACAACAAACAAACACAAAATATAGGGACGCTGGCAAAAGAACCCCAGCAAATAAACCTTTTCCATCTTTCGCTCTGCACATTTGAGGGAAAAAGATAGATATATGTATACGAAAATAAACAAAGATATTCTTAAGCTGGAGAGATAAAAGCTGAAGAGGAGAAATGAAGTCGGCACGTTATGTACTTAAGTCCATTACGAAAAACACACAACTTCATCCAAAGAGATAATCATTATTGCAAAAACGAGGGTGGTCTCCTGATATCATCTCAGTCGATTATTTCATTTTGCCTGCTAAAAATATGACCGCGGAGCCTTTGATTTTTTTCTTGTAGCCGGTGATTTGTGGGCAGTAAAATTGAATAAAGATAATGTTATTTTCAACATTTGTTTGTGAACCCTGATGTATTTTAGTTTATAAATTATGATTTTCTATTACAAAACATCGCCGCAAATTTTCACAACTACCTATTTATAAATATCACAGACGCAATAAAAGATCATCCCATTCAGCTGTGCACTGTAGTCGCATAAACCCTTTTTAAGTTTTTAGGAGAAACTACAAGAGAACGAAGTAAATACTATGGAAAACTTTTCTGTTGTTCTTTTGACTGCCCACCTTCAGAAGAAGTAAACTTGTTGTTGTTTTATTTTTTAGTGATGGAGCACAAGCTACAAGACATTTATCTTGTCTATTGACAAAAACATTATCAGTAATCAATTTCAAGAAAGGTTTTGCTTGAAATGTAATAACGTGAAACGCACCTTTATCTGGGAACTGGACACGCCCTGGCAAAGGATTTTTTTGGACAAGGGTGAATACAAAAAGCTGAGCGTGTGTGCCAACAAACACACTTGTCACACATAATGTTTCCATTTTGAAAAAAAGGGAATAATTTCACCTTTCCTCCTTGCGAAAGCTTTTCCCTCCTTTTTTTGCCGATTTAATGTAATAAGTGCTACAACAAACTATAAAAACACGGGGAGCTCCAAAAAAAATCCCGTCAAATGTTTACATGAAGCGAGCGACGGGCCGACCAACCCGACGACAACCAAAGGTTATCATGTCAGATGGACACAAAATGACAAATAAAAAAGAACTTGTCTAAATAAAAAAGTTCTTTGTATCTTCCACCATAAACCAAGTTGTAGAAGGGAGCACTCGGAGGCAGCAAAAAAGACTCCCCCAACTACTCTACACACTAAACTCTTCTCCACTCCAACATTTCACCACTCGAAAAAGGACAAACAGACAACACAAAAAAACGGTCAAAGTCAGTAAAAAAAAGTCATCCAGTTAATAGCACAGGGAAAAAAGCCAACAGTCAAGCTAAACAAGGTCCATATCACACATAAAAATCCATCTAGTTTCTCTCGCTCTTTTCTCTCATGTCAGAAAATAGCCACTCCTGTGATGTGGCACGACAGCAAAAAAAAAGAGAAGAGAAAAGTGAACAGCATCATCACCATCATGCCAATAGGCAAGAAGTCCGAAAAAAAGGAGACGTTAACAAAAAAGAGAGAACGTTTCTTGTTCAAAGGGACACCCAAAAACTATATCATTGTGGACATACATATACAAAAGTTGGGAAAAAATAGTTCACTACTCATCATAATAACTTGATGGCTACAGTTCAGCAAGCTCACTGCCACTCACTCAACCATACCAACTTTCTTCTCCTTTTTTTTTTAAAAAAGAAAGACATCCTTTTTGCTTTTTTAGTAATCGTTTCCATTTCATCCATTCTGGTCGTCATCAAGTAATAAGTAAGTCGTATCCATATCCTCCTTCATCCTGACATGTTTATCATCGTCCAAGTCATCATACTTTTTCATCTTTTCCTCTTTCGCTCTTCCGCGCTTATTTGGAAAAAAGCGGAGCGCGCGTGTTTGTGTGTGTACCACTCACGTTCCCTCTGCCAATTTTTTTCTCTCTCTCTCTCGACTGTACATTGTCAAAACTAGGAGATGTACGAAAAGAGAAGTGGAGACTTTGTGATGTTGGCGGAGACGGAGTTGACAACGACCCAAAAAATATTAAAAAAATCTCGAGTAAAAAAAATCTAGAAGACCGAATGTGTTTATCTTGGCCCGTAGCGAAAAAAAAACTGGGAAAGCATGATGTTCATTTAGTTTTCCCTACAAGATTATTATTACCACTATTATTACTCTGATATGGCTTTCATCTCGGTTCCCTATATTGTTACTTGTATATATTTCCCCTGCTTTTTTCCCTGTTGCTCACTTTGTTCATTCCTTATTTACGAAGGATAAAGATGAAAAGAAGGAGAAAGAAGGAATCATGAGTTGAGTAGCAGAACCTTTTTTCTAATTTTCCAGGTCGGTCTTTTTTTAGCTTTCCTTTATTTCCTTTTACTTTTTCAGAACGGTACTCGTCAGTATCTTGAGAAGTTGACAAAGGTCCCACTATGTTTTTTAATCAATGGATTAATTGAGAATTAATGATATTCATACATTCAGTCAAGTTTGTCAAGTCACTACAAAGATTCCTTTGAAGCTCGACAAGTATTCAAACCAATTTGCTATGCAAAGGACTATGGGTCATGTATGTTGCTATCCGAATTTAACAGTTACATGAATTAATGTGACGTTTGTTAAGTGATCATTAAATAAAGTCTGCTGGAAACAACACGTTGTGTCACAGACATTTACACTGACCATTTCTTTGCATTCTAAACTACTACTGATAACTTTTTTCGCATCTCAATCTTTGTTACTTACCCTACACTTTTGCAGTCTGCTTTCCTATACTGCTTAATATACTGGTATTAAAGTAAAAATCCGTTACATTTCGTACATGTTTCTTAATACACACGACCTTTGCTATTTATATTGAGTGCGTGTTCGTAATTCCTAGAAACCGACTATTGATAATGTAGGCTTAATTGTTTGAGATTGATTTCATTAATTAAAATTACTTCCCAGTAGCCTTATTTTCAACAAAATTTTCAACAGAAGGATTTCTCTTTGGCGGGTGACGATACTTTGCTGCAAATTTAAGTTAAATAGTTCAATTCATGTGTTCTCGAGTAACTAGAGCGGGAGCTTAGTACAGGAGAAAGGCGCGAGAGTAAAAGGTAAGTTCCTGTTGTAATTTTCATAATTGCAACCGATCCCAATTTGCTCTTAATATTATTAGCACACTATATTATGTATTTAGTATATAATTCTCTCATTTTATAATAATTGAAATAGGTTAGAACACGACTTAACTAAACTTACAGCTCCAACCATTTCATAGTTTTGGGAATTGAAATTACTATTAGCACACTATCTTATGTATTTAGTATATAATTCTCTCATTTTATAATAATTGAAATAGGTTAGAACACGACTTAACTAAACTTACAGCTCCAACCATTTCATAGTTTTGGGAATTGAAATTACATGAAAAATTGACTTAATTTATGCATCCACCCATTTGTATTTAAGAAAAGCATTCATATGTAAAAATATCTTTATGTGAATGGATCCGTTTCGCATGTTATGACATTGCAATATTCTTTTTAAAACTAGTTAAAATAATATTTTTATCAAATCATTATCCTTTCGGTACGTTTAAAAAAGTAAGTATTTTGCTTTCTTTCTAGGTTGTTTCTCATGAGTGGGTAAAGACAAAAATGAGTGCAACGTAAGTAGGACCCTCTTTTGCATGTTTATTTATTTTCTTTCCCTCTCTCAAATAATTTTCTCTTTGCGGACCGACAATTTTTTAGATGTTTGTATTTATGTGTGTGCCCATCATGCCAACCATTATGATGATGTCATGTCATGCCACTTCAGTGTGCTCCCGCTTTTCCTTTTCTTTCACGTCTCCCCTCGGTCGCTGCCACTTTTTGCTACTTGCAAATGGTGCACTTGTTCTGCTGAGCTGTCTGACAAGGAATAATTACATGTTTCATGTTGCGCATAAGTGCAACCTTTCCACCCCTCAACCATAACAACCAATAAATCATCCCTAACAACACTCGCGCACTCACACACACACACAAATACAAACATGCACACAACAGAAAATTGAGGAGACCTTTTCACTCTTCGTTTAAAATATGTAATAATAAAAGGAAAAGCTTTCATGTTGATAATGATGAGTACCGAGGGGAGACGTGAAAGAAAAGGAAAAGCGGGAGCACACTGAAGTGGCATGACATGACATCATCATAATGGTTGGCATGATGGGCACACACATAAATACAAACATGCACACAACAGAAAATTGAGGAGACCTTTTCACTCTTCGTTTAAAATATGTAATAATAAAAGGAAAAGCTTTCATGTTGATAATGATGAGTATGATTATTAGTAAAAGGCATAATGGTCAAAAAGTGGCTTTGTGTGCACCACTTCCAAAGTCGGAACGACTCAACTTCTTTCTTCCCTTTCTGACAACACTTATTGCCACGCTGATTACTGATGTAACAAAAGTGACACAAAATGCTATATGCATATAATTATTTTCGCCATTAGCATGATCATTGAATGAAGATGACTCCCTAGAAAAACATCAACGTGTAGTTATGTGTTTATGGCAGAAAGAAACCAAGTGTAATAATAATTTACATTCATGGACGACTTGAGAGCAAAGGGTACTTGCCCCGACTTTACGACTCATCATCAATCCTGTCGCTATTAAAATGCAATAACAACAATCCCAAGAGTGATTTCATCCGACATTTATACTTACGATAAATAAATTAAATAGTGAAAGCATTTTTGCACAATTAATGCCAAGCATTGATGCTAATGATAATGAACCGGTTATTTATGCCTGTTTTTTAAATCTATAAATGCAGAATGCAATAGTGACATTTTGATTATAAAAAAGGGGTTTCTCTAATGAAAAACGGGATAGCAATTTTTCATCCGAAATCTCGTAATCACACAGTTGATCACGTACTTATCCGACTCCCTCAAATGCAATCAATTCAATTCATTTTAGTCTTAAGGATGGATTAAATATTTCCCTGTCAGAGATCCGCCCACACTCAAAATCCACCACCATCGCGAGAGATAAACCTGAGAAGACTCAAAAGCATTTTATTTCTCGTGCATCACTATCTCTCTCGCAAACACGTGATTCTCTAAGAAGCTAAAGTGTTTTAATTTCTTCAGTTTTAAAGCAAGTGAGAGCAAGAGAGAAATGTAGAACTATACAGCCAATAAGAGCACACAAGAACCTTGTGAAATATAGAAGCAACCCAGTCAAGAGCTTCTTAAACTCAGAATCAAACGAAATATTAGCTTGGTGCTATTCTCATAATTTTTAAAGAGTTATTAATAACTCAAAAAACAAAACAAATGTAACGTGCTACCGGTAAAAGTACGCAAATGCATTCGTAAACAAAGCTAATTTATCACACATGAAATGATTCACTTTAAACCTTTACACGAATTCCCAGTTACCAAGTTAGGGTTCCTGCAATGAGAGTCCATTATCCTTGTGACACGAGGGTTCACTTTCGCATTCGTTGGGTTGTGTCACGTCAAATTCATAATGGCAGTCAAACTATTATCATTTTTTAGGAAGCCGGAGCCATTATTAAGGCATTATTGTCTCGTATAAATGAATCAACCCTGATTGCTACATATTTCCTGGTTCTGCTACATTATCATCATTTATATTTCGTGCCGAAAAAGGAGAAAGGGAGAAAATTATTGGAATACGCATAAACATGTGCTCCAACATGACCAAAACATCCGACAGATAAAAGCGGAGAAAAATGGGAACGGAAGAAGGACCCATTAATTACCCATAGATGAACGTGGTCACAGCTAAGTGGCAAGCATTAGGATGATATCAATCACTCATTGCATATCGATTGTTTTTTTTGTTGCAGCCTTTGTGTGCGATAAATTTGAAAAAGATGAAAGTTCAACTTCTCTCTAAATTACAATTAATTGCACAAGAATGATAAAGCTTGTTAAGTTTAACTGTGCTTAAAAAAGGATTTTTTTATCCAGCGCTCCGCTGCCTCTTCAACAAGATAATGCGTAATGCATAAAATGTTATTATGTGTGCTCATAATAAAGTGAGACTTACCAAGTGGCGTGTAAGCGACAACGGAGGCGAGCAGAGATCCGAGGAGCAAGGCAGCAAGGAGGACTGGTGCCATTGGGGAGCCGAATTTTGACCAAAGAGCTAGCCACAATGCACCTCCCAGGGCACCGACCGCTGTTGCGCTAGTCCTGGCCACTGTGCGGAAAAACCACAAAAGTCCCTAATGAGATCTGACAGACCCTTCCAATGCTCATCAAGCATGACTAAATTCTCCTCTCATCCTTTTTTCCAAAAAAATCCCAGCAGTGTGCTGTGCTCTCTTTCTAAAGTCTAAGGTACCCATCCAAACACACAAACTCACTCACACATGCACACAAAGTACTTGATAAGTGTATCCAGAACATATATCATACTTATATATGTACTCACATATTACATTCATTGTGGCAAAGTGCACTAAAAAATCTATCTTCAACATTTTGCAGCAGAAAAAGAGGAGACTCGAGAGTGGCCTTCTCCCAATCTTTCCATGTGTCGCGTCTCACCCGTAATTTTTTTCCTTGCTATTTTCACTTCCCTGCCAACAAGACTAACAACGACGCGGATTTTTTTTATAGAAAAAGCATTTCATTTCTGTTACTTCTTTTCTTTTGAAAAAATATAAATGCCTGGAATCCTTCCTTCTTTGCTTGAGACTCGTGGCTTCCATGCCAGAACTTTTTTGTATGTACATACATTGTAATACTACTATTCATATTGCTTGTACATGTGTGGTGGTGTGCTTCTTCCCTGCTAACTCATGTGAACAAAGTGACAAGCTAGAAAATGCATGTCTTCAGATTTGAAACCTACAACCTGACACACTGTCTTTGCTTCGTTCCTCTATTTTTTTCACTCCTCTCTACTCTCACAATTTCCAACGCCATGAAACATCCAACTTGAGGGTTTTTTTTGTGAGCTTTCCCTCCTCCGCGGAGGCAGAGAATATGGAGGAGGAATATATTTTTTTATCAAAAAGGTAGAACATATTTTAAAGGTTGTTGGCAGGCAGGCGAAGGATGAGTGATTTAAGACAATGCATGAAAGTAATAGTAAATTCCTCATGCTTCCTTGCTACACATTACTAACTTGCTCTTCTTCCTTTCTCTCTTTTTTTCCAGGTTTACACACGACGAAAAACGTTAGAAATATTGAAAGACGAGAAAGAGCCTTTTGGAAGAGCTTTTTCTTGTGGCAGTGCGCTTCCCAGGAAGAAGTCTGGCATTCACTATACTACTAATCTGATGATAATGGACTCATATTTTATTCCTGAACAAAGAAGGACGACAGGAAAGAATGATTACATTTTATTTCCTTTTTTGTGGTGAATTTTGTATTGTGCCACACTATCTCCTCTGAAGAGCCACAAGACTAAATACTGTGCGCCTATATATGTAAGTAATAAGTCGGATGCTGAAACAATGCATGCTATGATGAGTAAAATGAAAAGGAAATATATATGTGGTATACATTTGTATCATTTTATGTAACCAATTCTGGATACTTACCACCATCCATCCATCCAACAAAACCAAAAACCAAAATAGCACACGCAGAGATTCACACAATGGCAAGGTTTTTTATTCTCCTTTTCAACAATGAATTCTACCTGTACTCCCGACGACGATGACTCTCTGGAGGATGACAAAGAAGAGCGCTGCACTCACGAAGAATCCGAAGAGGAACAGTTGGCATTTGTAGAAGCGGTGACCGAGCACCAGGAGAAATGTAAATTCCTCATGCTTCCTTGCTACACATTACTAACTTGCTCTTCTTCCTTTCTCTCTTTTTTTCCAGGTTTACACACGACGAAAAACGTTAGAAATATTGGATGACAAAGAAGAGCGCTGCACTCACGAAGAATCCGAAGAGGAACAGTTGGCATTTGTAGAAGCGGTGACCGAGCACCAGGAGAAATAGACCGAGGAACAGCAGGCCTGCGTTTAACAACTTTGCACCCACAGATGCTGCAAAAAATATGTTATACAAAGAGAGAGAAAATATAAAAAATAGTAAAAAATAGTACATGCATGTTAAATCAGTGCACACATTAGAAAATGACAGTGAGGATGTTTTGATGATGATAATAATAATAAGTGCTCGATAAAAATATTTTCGGATGAGTGGTCCCCACATTTTTAATGCGCATCGCATACCTCACACTTCCCTGCTCTTCGTCTCCACATTTTTCAATAGGAAGTGCGCAAAGGTTGCCAATAAAAAACCAAATAATGTGAAGAAGGGAGGTATGAAAATAGTGGAGCGCGACCACACCGTCACACCACCACCATATATCATCACCACCAGACCATATACCAGGAGTGGTAGTGGTAAGGTATGGTGGTTGTAATATTTGGTGATGACATGGTATCATCCTTTTTTCGTCGACACTCAACTCACTCTCAATGATCCAAAAAATATTTGAACCGTGAGTGATTGGAAGTGAGTAAGGACAAAGAATGAAAGAACAGAGATGATTATTTGGTCACAGGGTTGAAACCATTTTTTTCTGAGCGAAATAAAACAATTCATTTCAGGTCTCAGTATAACAACTCACAATGTACTGGTAACAATTTTCATTTTTTGTTGAAGATGGGTATTTACTGGGAATTATAATGCAGAGGAGCTTTAAACTTACAGAGAGTCTCGCATGTCTCCTCGTCATTGGCAGAGTCAACGCGGCACCCGTACGACAGGGTTGGTGTGTACGCTGCAGATGTGGTGAGCGTTCGGAGAATGACAGCCACCACTTTACCTGTACCCGGGTAATTCGCCATTTTCACTTTTGACGGCGGCCTCCCGCTGAACTCAACCTGAAAGTGAAATTGACATTATTGATGATGACGATGCGCGGCTTAGAAAAAATTTGTTATGTACATAAAACGTATCAGCAGAGACAACTCATGTATAAAATGAGATTCACAGGGTGTCCATTTCAATCATTCAAGGGTACCGACACATAAACCTTTCCTGCGCTCGTAATAATAAATAATATGCCGTAGTCTGCACATTTTATGACTACATTGCTGCTATAACAAAAACTTCAATGTTGAGAAGGGAAAGCGATGCGAAAAGGTAAAAAGAAGTTGAAATTTAATGATGATAGGATGATGCGTGTGCAATGATATGTAAATGACGAGATCGGCGACAAGAAGTTTTATGTCGAAATAATAATGTATGTGAGGAAATGATCACGCATTCTATCCCAATTGCTTGAATAGATATATGTCACCTTTCATTGCAACATGTGCATGCGGCCAGTGCTACATATTTTTCATATATTTTTGAATAAGCAGAAATGGGGAAAAGATTAACCGAAAGGCGGAAAAGTGAATGGACAGAATGAATGACGACGACTCAGCTCTTTTCTCAGATTTTTAGCATACAAAGTACATTTTTAATAAAAAAAAAGCAGCAAAAATTTGAAATTGACTATTGGAACGATCAAGTGAGTCGTGTCGTGTCGGGCTTTTTATTAATCATTGACAAAGAGGACTTTCTCTCAAGTTTCTGAACACAAAAGTGTCAAGTCTAACTTTATAAATTCAAAACTTCGGTTTTTTTTCGACAAATGGAGTCAAACAAAATTAATTTGGTTGAATAAGAAAGCGTTTCGGCATGAAAAATGTGATTTGAATTTTGACCGAACGAAATTCAGCTTATACATACATAATAGATCGGTGTTCTTAAATAGTACCGTTTGGAGTGGTATATTTCATGTCTTTGTAAAGTTCCATTTAAAAATGAAGATATTAAAATTTATTAGTAAGGAAGCAATTTCGTGCACACGACCACTAGGCGCAAGGCAACAGAATCATCGTTGCAAAGATTTAAAATGTGTGACATATGCATTACTAGGTCCATTGACCGTGACGTTATGACGACATTTATTTGAATACATTCATTCGCTCACTTGCCGCACGTACCTAGCTTCAAATAGAAATAACATTTTCTCACTTGGATGGAGATAAATGTATACATGTAGTTTATGGTTGCCCAATCGGTCCTATTGACTTGCTCCTATATATAACAACAATACGCATGAAGAAAAAGATCCTTCATTTCGGTTTTTCTAATAAACCTTTGTCACGTCGAAGGAAAAGGCGCATGAATCCGCCGATAGCGTATATCTTCCGAATGCTTCACGCGTTCTCTAAAAAATGGCCATTTTTTGTAAAACGCTGGAATTCTCTTTGTTGATAAATTTTAAAAAAAGACAAGTTCACCTTTCTACAAAAAAATCAAATCCTTTTCTTGAACAACAAGATAACTGAAACATGATTTTGTATAAAAAAAAGAACTCTGAATTTATCAATATCAGCATTCTACTCGAGATATGAAGCATAAAGAAAGGAAGAAATCAAATGAATTGTGACATTTTTAAACAGATTGTATACAAATCTTTGAATATAAGGTATGTATGTGTCGTATGGGTAGAAGGTTTCTACAAATATTGGTCACTTTACCTTTCTGCCGTTCCTCTCAATTGAGGTGTAGTTGGACATGAGACGAATGCTGTCAAAAGCAGTTCTGCTTGAGAAGTCCCTTTCTTCCAAGTACAGTTCGTAGACGTCATACTGCAGCGGAGCTCGGTCGCATGTCGCCGGTTCCACGTTCAAGGGCCATGACCCTAAAGGATACTCAATGGTGA
>JAHZNF010000253.1:0-11077 GCA_027744215.1 Troglopedetes dispersus | reverse complement strand
GATATACCATTACAATGGTAGGAGCACTCTGCCGTCTGATCTGTGATTACCCCAAACCATGTTATTTATGGAATTTTGCGTAAGTTATTGTAGTGCCTCTAGTGGATTTCTGAAAGCACTCCATGCTTGCTCATTTAAAATGCACTTCTAGAGGAAAAGTTCTGTTGATTGAGAGCAGCAAGAATTATGTCAGATGGCGTTTCACAACTTACGCTAACCACAGAAAGTGATCAAAACAAGCATAGAGCAAAAATGAATGTATGTGAATGTATGAGAAAGTGGAGTGCCTGTACCATCGTAATGGTATATCGTGGTTGTGTTGTGGGTAGTGCAGTGCAAGTGGCTGGCGATGAAAACCACTACCAAGATTATTTTATGTAAGTAGATGATCTCTAAAAAATTAAGGGTTACGGAAGTTTGTACAGGAACACGGTAGAGAATAAATGACTCCACATTTTCTTTCGTTTGGCGATCCCCTGGAATTTATTCGTTCGTATTTTCTTCCCTCTCGTTTCCTCATCAGTTAACACTCTCTTGCTTTTCCTTTTTAGCCGTGTGGAGCAAACACTATTCATTATTCTTTCGACCTTGTTCCACGTGTGATATCGTACTCGCTCATACACCACTACCAGCGAACCACAATGCCATTATAGTTTTAACATAGTAATAAGAACACTGATAATCACGCGTCAAGTCGTTCAAGTCGTGCGTGCATACAAAGCAACCATTCACTTTCATTTATGTATGTCTTCTTTGTTGTTCTATGCACATAGATGTGCACTGTGCCATCGCATCGTGTTTCCATCCTTCTTCCAGTGAACTTTTTACGGAGGCGAAAAGCTATGTGTTCGCGTGTGTATGCATAGATCACCTATTTTAAAAACTTGTGTGTTGTGAAGAAGACTAAGAATGAAAGTGAAACAATAAGACTGTATCATACTCACAATCTTTCCTCCTCGTCATCGTTACCACCACCGTCACCGCGAATTTTGAACAAAAGGAGGGAAAAACTATTTTAAGAGGAGGAGAACACTTCCTTTTATTCCTTTGGACTGGGCTCTCCCCAGTTTTCCAATGTGACCCATTTTTTATCGTTATCAGAGGGCTCATTATTCTTCCCAAAATATTTTAACCTTTTCCCATTACTCATTCACTCAAATAGAAAAAAACATTGAGTCTACAATAGTCACCAGAAGAGGAGAGCCTGTTCTTTTTTCTTGGAAGTGGTCCTTTGGTTTAATTGAGCATTTTGAACGCAGGCGTGAGAAGATGATAAAATGTGGGACAGGAATTTTCTCCTTTTTTTGTGCTGATTATCACGTTGTGTGTTTTTGGGAGAAAGGACGTTGAAAAAGATTATTTTGACATGGGAGAGTTAAGTAAATACGTCTCTTTTCTCTGTTTACGCATGTCCCAAGCACTTATCCTTATTGCTCATTTAGGATGATGGTCTCTTGTTTTCCTCAGACTTTCTCAGCATCCAACAAAATGCCAGGGATATGCACAAGATTAACGAGGAACTGACAGACTTCGCCAAGGAAGAAGCGTCTAACTTGTCGAGATGGTGACTGCTACTCTAAAAATAAGTCTGGAATCCAAGAAGTTTCCCTGGAACATGAATGTTTTAGCAGATTGTTTACTTTTATTACTATAAAGCTCCAACAAATAATATTTAACCAGAGGACCTGCTTCCTTTTGGATTTTTTTTTGTGGAGAAGAATACTTTAAAGTTTCGTGTACATTTTCTAATTTCCTTTTTACATTAGTCCATGTCGGAGACTTATACTTCCAAATATTTCTGTCTAAAAAAAACTTTAATGAACACATTGCATCCTAGTCCACATATTAAACACGGTAGTAAAAAATATTTAGTAGTAGTAGGTTGCCAGACAGAAATGCCCCTGAGAGGAGGAGGTACTTATAATAGCACATGTTGTTTTCCCTCTAATTACAGCTGTCCATCATAACAACGCACTATTAGTGCATTATTACCATCAAAGATATATTCCAGAGCGCACTGCTACCCTTCACAATTTTCTTTAAAAATATATTGGTGCATGTGACCCACCAACAATTTACCCAGCCTTGCTTTCTTTTTCCTTCATCTTAGCTATTTGAAGAGAGATACATTTTGTTTTTAAAAGTTGCTGAATAGTAGCAAACACAGGAAAACTAGAAAAAAAATGAACAACGCAGCATATCATATCAATCAGGCAATCAACATTGAATGAGAAAAATAAAAATGCTCCTCGTCATCACAAACAGCAACTCATTTTGGTTTAAAAGGAACGATAATAATCAAGAGATGATCATCATTCTCATCCTCAAAGCCTCTTTTTTTGTACAAAACCAAAGCTAGATTTGTTTGAAGCCTGGCAAAAATATATATTTTGTGGATTCATCATGAAAATACTTTTTTTTCTTAAAGTTAAAATAAAAATCTGTTTTTATTCACGTTTCTCTATTTTTACAGCCACTTCCATGCGCTCACGTGGAGGCTCGGAATGTGTTGCTGACTCCGCTAATTCAGCCGTGCATCCACATCCATCGCTGGAGAAAATAAGAAGAGAGGCGAACTAGTGAAAGTTTACAAATAGTAATGTTGCGCTTTTTTGGCAGTGTGCGCCGTGCGCTCTGTGGCTTCTAATTTCGTCGGACACAAACGAGAAGATATTTTTTTATATATTTGCTAGCACCACCACCACCACCACCAAAAGAAAATGAAATAAGTAAAAGGGAAGAAGACTACTCATTTTTATGGAGGAAGATATATCCTCTCTGTTTTTTTGTGTTCAGACAAGACCTAAAACTCTCAATAATAATATTTTCTCCGTGTATTAAGTCTTTCCCTTTCGGTGTGTGTGGACGTGATCGCCAGAGTGTGAACGAAATGGTACATGCATAATGGCTGGATTTATTCGAGGGGAAAAAGGTGGAGGAGGAACGAGGTGTGAGCGAGCACAAATCATCAAATCAAGATAGAGAAAACCAATGACTCTTGAGAAATGAGATGAGACCAAACAGGATAAAAAAAGGAGGCTGCTCTGCTCCAACAGAATATACGTATATATTTTAAAAGTATTTTCTCTTTATCCTTGTCCTCAAAAAAAGAACTAACTGAGAAAGGGAAAAAGCATCAGGTCTAGAAAATGCTTCCAAATTAAAGCTCCAGCAGCAGTAGCAGCTCTTTGCTAAAATTGTAGTTGTTGAACCGGGAAAGGTCGAAAATTAGAAAGGAAATTTTTTTTTCAGTCCTGGACTCATCCCGCCTCCCAATCATCCCATTATTCTTCCTTTACTTACAGAGTTCTCTCTAGTATATATTTTGTCGTTATCTGGAGGACTCATCTACCAAAAAATATAATTGAATGCCTCCCTGTTCACGACGACAACCAGATGTTATCATCATCATGGACCAAATCAAACTTGCTCATCATCACGAAACCCTGTTTTTTCTACTTCTTTTTCTTTGTGCTATTCTATCTAGCTCAAAAAAAGTATATAGCAAACTATTTTCATTTCAGAAAACTTGAAAAAGAAATAAAATACCTTTCTTCGTATTTATTTTGTTGTCGACATTGGAAAAAAGAACAAACAACAAACAGTATTTTGTTTCCTGAAGTAATCAGATGACAAGAAATGAACACGGGAAAATGGCGCTAGTGAAGATGTCGAATGACGATGAGCAAAGATGATTAAATATTATGACCGTCCTTGACTTCATTTTTTCATTGGCAGAATTTTCACACGCACAAATATGCATTAAGGGTCGCCACACTATTTCAAATTTTACGGATTAAAAGAATTTTACTGATAAGTAAAAAAGTGGAAGCGAGAAGGTATCAAAAAACGTAAATTAGGGAAATCATCCATTTTAACTTGTTCCAAAAAAATCCATGTAGGTGTATTCATTACATGGAGCATGGAGCCATACATATCTGCATGGCTCCATAAAGAAAATGAATATGAGCAAGCATAATCCCGTCAGGGAAAAAATCATAATCTTCAACAGGGTAATTTAAGAAAGGCAATTTGAATACTTGCGCTCAACCTGAAATGGCAACGATTTTTTCCTGAGGTAGATGAATGTAGAAACTTGTGAGGAAAAGTAAACACAGGATTTCTGGAGTAAATCCGTGCGTAATGTGGTCGTTCAAAATCGTTACCTTCCGCAAACGTGGAATTCCATTGGATTATGGATGTACATTTTCGCTTTACTCATTTCACTCGAGTATTTCTTAAAGACATTTCCAGGAAGTGAATCCAATGGGAAATTGAATCCGCAACAATTTCAGCGACTTATCTGATCCGATTTAAAGGTAGCGCAAGGTAAATATTAACAACTCAAATTATTATTTTTCCCGTGTGGCTTTAACGAATATCTTTGACGAAATTCAAGGGAAACTACAAAACCGCCCACAAAGTTTCCTTTCATCTTTGTGACCACACAATCTCATATCTTTTTTGCTTTCCTGTTGCTTTCCCTTTTCATATCTAGCGTGTGCTCATCCTCAACCATCTCATTCTAGGAAGCGTCCAGGATAACGTGAAATGAGACGACTTCCCATAAAAAATATAGAATCTTCCTTGTGAATATGAAAAAAAAAAATCTTGAGCATCCTATTCATCGAACCTGTTCACAACCTAACTGCAGAGCAGACGACAATTTTGATGACCAGAGGAGGAATTCTCATATTCTTCAATAATGGTATAAAATAAATACTCGGGGAAGTAGTGATTCTTGCGTAACGTGAAATCGGAATTTAACATGTTTTACCCTGAAGCCTGTGTGCGTCAGTTACCTTTTTCATTGCGGATAAGCAATACTGCACAAAAAAAAGGATTTTTTTTACCTTCTCTGATCCCTCTCGAATATCCTGCAGTGTATTCATGAGAATTTTTTTTATTTCTTTTTTCGTAAATAAGACGTGAAAAAGGAGGAACTTAGGTAAGAGCTGGAATGATGCAGGGAAACAACATATTTTTTCCCTTGCTATTTTGTTCTCGGTGGGAGGCTTCCTTCCACCATAATATTCATATGAGAAGCCAGTCTGCATCACGATTATCCTCTGTTGTTCCACACATACATATGGATGGGTTGTCACTTACAATAAAAATGCAAATTGCACAACCACCCTTCATCCTACTTGTCTTCCGTTTTAGGCACACCACGACGAGTTGAGCAAGTACTTCCGCAGGAAATATAAATGGAAACAAGTTGACTATACGAAAATGTTGTGTGAGATATTTTTCCCTTCCTACTTTTCGCAACAGGGAAAGAGGCAAGGGAACAAAAATTCTGCTTTATATGCTGCCAGCGCTATAACAATAAAAGGAAAGTGAGAGGATGATTTTAAAATTCTAATGTTCTCACAGACTCACCATCTCTTCCTCGATGTGGAGCGTATTATATACCTAAGAAGAGATAAAGCAATAACCGCAACACAATGTCCTTTTCCAAGAAATTTGTGGTATGAACCAACCCACCAGAAAAAATTGGGTAAAGAAGTACATATTGAGTAGAAAAGAAGTATTGTGCTAAAAAATATTTTGGCTTGTTTACAAAATTGCGTGAAAAATAATTAATAATAGTTAAGGTTAAAAGATGTGGTAAATTGGAATTAAACTTGTGCATCACATGAAAAATCCTTTTCCTGACCTTGTGATTCTAAATAGTGACCACAAAGGTGACACATAAAATATTGCGGAAAGTTTAGGGAAACTCTAAATAAAAAAGGTTCCTCCTGCTATAGCCACATTTCTACACAGAGAAGACAACTGAGTAGTGGAGCAGAAAAGTTTGGAAGGAGAAAGTGAGCGTGATGTTCCCTCTGCACACACTAACCTCAACCAAGGCTTGTTTATGCCTCTCTACCAAGGAGGGAAAGATAGATGGTGCTGTGGCAACATTTTCTCTGTTCGTATCCAACTTTCGAAAAAAAACGTGGAAAAAGGAAAACTTCTTTTCTAGTGTTCAGCTTGTCACGGAGTGAACTCATATGTTGGCAGGTATGCCCGAGAAAAACGACAAGACCAGATGGAGCGAAGGATGTGTCAGTACTACTCCTGACCTATATTATGCGCTGCACGCCATTATAATATGGCAGATTTATCGGTAGCCAACCACTTACAAATTCTGTGGAGAGTCGAACCCCACAATTTAGTATTCTTGGAGGGTATCCCCGCCAACAAAAAAAACAAACTCAGGGCAAATTGCACTGGAGAAAAAGGATTTATTGACACAGGACAAATCATTACTCGACCACGAGAAAAGCAAGAGTCACATGGCCACATGGAGCACATTCTGTGCACACTTGAGACATGTGTAAATGATACTGCTCCACACTCATAGAGAGAGAGCCAATCAGGCTGCTAACGTTCCTGCCACTGATTTTTTTCCCTCTTTTTTGCGAGGAAATGATTAACGTCTTCGTTTCCTTCGCTTGTTTAACCAATCCATCATTTTATCAAATGGAGAAAACTACTTGGTGGAGTGATGCAAGAAAGAAAAAAGGGAAACCAAGGTATTAAGGATAAGGTCTTTGATGAGTGAGAGGAAGTGAAAGTGATGGATGGAGTTGCATCACCGCGTCCAATATTATTGACATGGCGCTATTGATGGAATTATTGGAATATCTATGTACTTCCAAGGATTTAGTTTTCAACTGGTTGCAAAAGATACTGTCAACCTTGATGAGACTCACGATGCATTTTCAAGACAGAAAAAATGGATCTATAATGTAAAAAAAAGTTTTATGCACCTATTTTTCCGAAAGCGGGAATATTCACACAACTGAATTTGAACAAGTGTGGAAAATAAATTGTCCGAAATAGTATTTTCATGTGAGAAAATTAACACTACATAAAAAAGTAGAGAGGAGTTTATTACCATACCACATTTGTTCCATATAGATTATCTTTCACGGTATTCTTGGCCACAAGCCAATATAATACAACAAGAATACATAAATAAAGTCAAAAAGAGTGTGAGAGGATCATCATCAACCAACATAGTGTATTATATCACCAGTTGAGAAGGGCTACACTATAAGATTGTGCGGCAACTGTGTGAGCTGGAAATGGGAAGATGATGATAACACACTTTTTGAAATATTTTTATTAGGAGACAATCCTCTTTGACTTCTGAATCATTCATGTTATCGTTTTGTATTGATGTATGAGACAAAGTTGAAGGTTGATAATAATATATTCGAATTTGAAAAAAAAATCATCTTATTTAGAATCCGTAATTTGTGAAGGTCCTGATCAACAAAGACCAATAAGAACCAAATTTTTCTTAGAAATGTACATTTCGCAAATGCACACTGATTTCCTGTCGAAGTACAAAATTTAGTGTTGTGAAAGTATTTTTCAATTTCAAAATCTTTTCTTATTCCGCGATTTTATTGTTGTCATTAAAAAAGTATCTTTTTTGTTGACAAGGTCATAACAATTTATGGTTCAATATTTACTTCTTACAATCTACTTTTTTAGGGAAGGATATAAACTTCATTTTACGTATTTCATGCATCTGAAAGGGGATGAAGGGGAAGCTTGGTGACATTATTCACATTCCATATATTTTTTTTGCAATTGTATAGATATTTGTGGGTAGACACAAAGCATGCAAGTTTTTTATACCGCATTCAGATAATCGTAAATTGTTGAACCTTTTTTGTAGCATCCCGAAGTTATTTTTCCTTTCGAGTCAAAATATTCTTTTCCTTTTTTTGCAATACATATTTTTATGTTGTGAATATTTTTTGAGGTGTTGTGTGCAAGTATGCATATATTTACTTAAGGCATATATTATATTACTATTTTTATGGATGTGTGCAAAAATTTATATGAAATAATTTGTATCAGACCTATGTGAACTGTGTAGTAGATTTATGCAAGTATGAAGTGTGGAACGTTGAAAATATATAGTTGTAAATTGGTGATCGAGTTGTTTTTACAAGAAAAAATGAGACACATAATATTTATCATACCAAGTTTTTTCATCAAGGGTTAATTTCTGATTTTGGACTACAAAAAAACAAAGTTTTTTCTGGAAGCATTAGTACGCATTTTAAACGGACAAAGAAAGAAATACATAACACATATGACATGTAGACAGGGACAAATGGGGACATGAATAATGCGAAACCCAAAAAATATAAATACATATGGACAAAATAAAAAAAGATGAATGGATTTTCTGTTTTTGACAATTGACAACCACACAAGGGAGCAAAAAATAATAGTTATTATTACGATAAGATAAGAAAAGGAGTTACGGGTTGTTGACAGAGTGGCACTCGCAAAAGTGAAATGACACTCACCAGGGTTTGAGAACACGGTCATAAGGGGTTATAAGCCCCAAAGAAGCTGCCCAACTACTTTGGATAAGATTCTGCATACTTACCTGAAAAAAAGAGAAAAAATACATGGTTATTAGTACAAACATTTTTAATTGCATGTTGTTCCTTTCATCAGCTCACAACTTAACATGATAATTATAATTATTATAATCAATTAGGTAAAACTACTGTAAAAACATCCTTCTACACTTTGTAATTATTCTTGGACACAGTAATATATGCTCATTCACTAAATTACGCGAAGCAGTTGAGAAAATTGCCAAGCTGAAAAAAATAATATAAATACTTGAGTGGAAATTTTTTTCTTGTTCTACTCAATTTTTTTTACATGTATGCACTATTTTGCATAATCGTGATTTTTCTCGTGTATATAAAAGTGTATCAAAAACTATATTTTAATACTCGCATACGCATTTTACCATCTAAATTAATATATATTTTTTGGGTAGGTGCTTTCTCATATAACTAATTGAATTTTTTGGATTAAGAACACCTTTCGCGAAACTTCAATTGTTCGGAGAATAATTAGGTACTACAACCAAGTGAACCGGAGTGGAGTCTATTGTTTCTAAATAATAATATTTTTTGCAGCCGCTCCACCGCCCGCCATTTTTTGTATCCACCTCCGAATTTTTTTCCCCACCATGGCAGCTTTCTCAAAGTTATAATTTTGTAGAAGCCTACATTGAGTACTTATCACGTCCACTTTGGGGGAGTGTATACGGATTAGAGTGAAACACGCAGAGATATTCCGCCATCATTTTTCACATCAACGTCCACAACCTTTTCTTCTGCTATTTTTTTGGTGTTCACGAATAATTTTTTTTTGCTCCAAAAGAGAAAGAGAAAAGGAGAGAGAGAGATGGTATCACCGAAGAAAAAAACACATTCATTTGTTAGCATTGCCACACAACAACAACAAAAAGCTAATATCATTACGCTTTATTACCATTACGGAGAGTGATAATGTCGGAGGAAACGGAGTTTTTGGAGTGAAAGAGAAAGGAGGAAAGAAAAAAAAATAACTTTTATGCTCAGTAATCATAGCTCACTCAACTGACTTATACTTGACTGTTGTACACATTCGCAATAAAAAATGTGTACATTGTATAATATGTTACACATATAAATACGTGTAGGTATTTCCAGTGTGTGTGTGTGTGCATAAATATATTTATAAGTTGGGAAAACCAGAACGTGCTTAGGAATTGAGAAATCAGTATTTTACATAGTTCTGATATCATGACTCAAATACATGGCTCGATAACACACGATAGCATAAAATCCTAAGAGCTATTTATTATTGTGACTGGATACATGGACGAAAAAAAAACAAGGAAGGAGGTGAGCTGGGTTGCGTGTTGCATGCACGACCTGGTCACAACCGGACACTACTATTTTTTCCCTTTCTCTCTCGAGACACCCATTTCATTCTGTTCAGTCACTTTCAGGTGAACGCTGAACACCGCTGCAAAATTCATTATGCTCCTATACATTATGCACACATATCAACTCAAAATATTGTAGGTATGTATGGATTAGCCAAAAATAAAAGGACACAAAATAAAGAAGGAAAAAATCAGACCAGGTGAAATGGCAACATGAAATATGGAGTTGCTATAGGGCAGGCTAAAAAATTTAGCCGGTCATGAATACGCAAAACAAAAAAATTCTTGAGGTGGCTTCTGCCCAATATTTTTTTGTTTTATAAATTTACCCTCCAAAAGCATTTAAGTTTGATGACTTTTGAGCAAACAAAAAATATATCATTAACACGGTGGAGAAACCCGGAAGATTATGTTTTCACAATGTTAAGATTTGAGATGGAGACAACAAAGCCTTGCTCGAGACAAATCTTTATGAATCCTTCCCAAAAAATAATACGTGTGCACACCTAATATCATGTATTTTACTGTTTTTACGTTTCTTACAAATGAAGCATAAAAAATAAAAGTAAGGAAACGAAACTAAGTCGGATGTTAAAGGAACCCTCCTTCATTACTGATCAATCAGGAAAGAGTGATGAAGGCTTTACAGGAATAAAATGTGTACTTTTCCCTTGATAACACGCATTTCCTTAGTTGTACACAAAAAAGGAATTATGTTTTTTGGAGAACCAAAAAAAAAGGAATGTATAAGCCTAGATGTAGCATAATTTATGAAATAATATGAAATAAATATTATTATTGATTTTCGTATAACATAGAAGAGATTCTTGCTCAGATGAAACATACCAGTTTTTTTTACCTCCATTTCGTAAAGTTTGATAAGCTAGATTGTAGTACCATTTTAAAAGTATATTCAAAGTATTTTTTTGTTGTATTCCTAATGAAAATTATACATTTTGCTTGCATACTTTTTTGTGATAGGGAAAAACCCCGATATTTTTATCCTTCACTCTTGCCTCACGTGTGTTGGAGCACTTTCCTTGCTTATGTTCTTGGGAAGGAGAGGAAAAGTAAAATAGGATAAAAATAAAATTTCCAACATATGCATTTTACTGTCGCTCACCTCCATTTCCACTTTTTTCAAAAGCAGTTTCCTTCCACCACAATGTTAGTAGACAAAAGAAGAAGAAAAAACAACTGGAAAATTACTGTGTTTAAGAATGAAAAGGAAAAAATACATAATAAACCAAGTTACACTCGCTGTAAAACGCATCTCACAGCACCGTTGCACAAAAAACGGTAGCATTTAAACATTTGCAACAGTTT
>JAHZNF010000252.1:0-20001 GCA_027744215.1 Troglopedetes dispersus | reverse complement strand
CCTTTTGATCTCATCTGCGCAGAATTACATCAAGTGCTGGCTTGTTTACCAAAGCTTTACATAATGATCGAGTCCTTTGTACTAAGCAAAGTAGTACTATTATTAAAGGAAAATGTTGAAGAGAAAAGTTCAGACAAGCCATGTAGGCTTGTTAGTTACAATATATTTAGTTCAAAGAGATTTTTGGAAGTCATTCAATTACAATTACACAATTCAATTGTTACGAGTGGGTGTCGCAATATAAAAAAAATCGTAGCGCAAAAGGATCTCCCAAAAAGACATTTACATTTCACCCCAAATCAACGTCAACTTATCAGTAAATATTTTTTAGTTATCTTCCCTTCACCCATTTTCCTCTTAACCAATTCAATTGATTCCATTCAAAGTGATGTTCTTGTCCACCCAATTTGTTAAGTGAAGAAGCGAAATCCAGAGAAAACAACAACATTTCACATTTACGCACAAAACTTTTTGACCGATATGCCTTCTTTTCTTTTGCAATCCCGGAAGGACGGGATGTTAGTACCACCCACAAAAAAAGTTTACGATTCGGTGTTTACTCGGTCGTTGTTTCCAAACCAGAGATCAAATTTCATTTGGTTGTGATGATGCGTCACAAGAAAATCGTATTGAGCGAAGGGCAGCAGCGCTCTTTATCAACACGTGAATAACCACAGCCCACACGAGCCGATATCTATGCAAATAAATGTCATGATGTGGAAAATGTTTACTGGTTTGTTGGTGTTTCGCAGGACCTGAGAATAATGGTGTTTCCCTGTTTTCAGGTCAGCCACCCCGATAACACATGGAAAACACGAAGAACCACAATTGCATCTGAATAGGAGCACATTTCTTTAAAGGGTTATGTCAACAATAGATTTTAGTGGAACTTTCCCGATACTCCTTGACAGCATTCTCTAAAGAATGTTCCTCTTTAAAGGAACTTTTACTTATCGTTTCTCAATGGCGCAAGAAACAAGAAAGAGGAAGTGCTTTGATCTCCACAGTTCCTTTCATCACGACATGAAATGGATCCGATCGAGACGCACTTAATGGTGCAATATATTCTGAATGTGGAAGTGTGCTGTGTGTGTGCATCTTATGTAAAGTAATCCGTTGTTTTTATGGGCTCCGTTTTCAAGTTGATCATAATGTGATCGCATCTCGTTTACCAATAAAACCATTTTTTTTCTCCTGGTGTGCTTTATTGTACTATTGATTGTTTGGTGGAAGAAAGTGAAATGAGAAATGAGATGCGTGTAGACATCAGTCACAGTCACGTATACCTAATGCATTCCTACAAGTGATAAATGATGAATTTCATTCTGATATTTTTTGGAACATATATTTGGCTTTAGCAGTGCAGAGTGATATATGGATACACTACTGAAATCAGACTTTTCCACACTGCTCCAGCTCTCTTTTAATCCGATAACTATAAAAGTGACAATATAGCTGCTTGTTTAAATTGTGGTGCAGACGAAAATTCCAGCTAACCACAGGAAATTCATTGGCTTGATTTTTTTTTCCAAAGGGAAAAGATTCCACACATGTGTGATGGTGATGAACATGCTGAAATGGTGGTCGTGGTACAATATTCCACAGGAAAGGAACGATGCTTGTCATTCATGTCAGAATGATTAATTCGAGAAAGGATTCTCTTGTCACCTTTGTGGAGCTGGCAGTACATCATGTTGTTTGCATTTGAGTAATCACTTTGTTTGTTGCACAAGTGAAAAAAACCAAGTGACTTTCAATACACATATTGTGTCCCGTTTATCTTACCGAGGCAGAGCAACTTATGCCTGGATAAAAAAAAAGAGAAAGTCTGGAGCTTCGGGGACCATTCTGTTGTGATAACGAAGCACGTCAAATATCAGCTTACACAAGAATGTACATGTGGCTCGTTTTTTTTCCATCAAGTATGCCACTAAAGACGAAGTCACCAACGCCACGACAACATTCTTATGCTTTTTTGGCAGCTTCGGCTTCCCCACACAAAAAAAAATCTGAAGAGCCGAGAATATAATGGGACAAAGGCAAGCCTTCCTTTCCAGAAGCAACAAGGAAAGGCACGTTAAGTATGCACACGTGCGCAACCACAGAATCCCTAACAATAACAATAGCGATGATGTTCGCGCCAGTATCTCTTAATAAAGTAAAAGGTAATTTCTCCTTTGCATCACACCATTTTACAGATTTTCCTTTTTCCTTTATGACGAAAGAAAGTGACGTCCGCAAAGATTGTTGTTGATGTTGAAAAAAAAAATTGCGAAAAATCCTTTCACATTTTCATGCTTATCACTTTTGGGCATCAAATTATGAACTGACACCATCCATATACAAGATCACGGGAAATGTAGGTATCAGCATGCTCATTTCTTGTTTGGCGCAACCTTCCAAAAGGTTTGTTCTTTGAGAAATATGGATTACCCACCTGTCATCTGCTCCCGGAGAAATTTGATGAACTGACACTCGAATTACTTCACTCCCTGGGTCGTTACTCACATCATCCAGGATTTCGCTACTCACCATGCCCTTCTTCCACAGCCGAAGCTCCGCTCCATAGATCTCGTCGTGAGGAGAAATTTCCGAGACGTCAAACCAAAACTGCTTATCTTCTGAGTATTGCCGTAAGCGATCCGAGAATCGGTGACCTGTGATGGTTAAAACAAGATAAAGGGATGAAATTAAATTGGTGAGAACAGTTACTTTCTGTAGGATCTCTGAAAAAAATATGATTTTCTTGGAACGCATAAGAGAGCCTTTAAAATTATCCATCATGCTAATTAGTTCTCTGATTAAGGCTAATCTGATCGACATGAGGCAGCGTAAATAAATGGCCAAACCATTATCCAACAATTCTAACGCAAAGAAAATGTAATAAGTGCATGAGTTGAAAGCCGGTTAGAAGTTTGGAACGCAAGAAGACATATTCTACAACATTAGATGATTCAACGTAAAGATCATTGGTAAATTGCTATGCCTGGTAGAGAAAGATATGCATAGCATCCAAGCAGTCGATGTAGCATTGATTATTGAGGCGTTGAAATTTGATATAAAGATTAGTAATTTTACATGTCATATCCAGGCTGGATATTATCCTTCCACTTTGAAGAGGATGCTGCCCTCGCAGCTTTTAAATGAAACATGATTATGCAACAAGTACGTAGAACCGAATCAGGTAGTTTCCCATTACCTCCATTTGTATTCGTTTTCATCATTTTATCATATGTACATTTAAAACAATATCCAATACGTCAAGGTTGTGTACCTCCTTTGTTATCCCCCACATCCAAAAATATCTCATATACGTATGAACGCAGAGAAAAATTACGGTGATCTTCAACGATATTTTAGAATCATTTTTTTTGCCTAACTTTTCATTAAAATAGAGTTGCAGAAGGAAAGCAAATATTTTATTACCTACCTCGATTCGCAAAACTGATAATCTCATCTGCCTTCTGGATTGCATCAATGTCTGCCTGGTCCACATTAAATTCACTCCAACTCAAATTCTTCGCCCCTGGCCCTCCCGTTCCCATTCTTCCTTGGTTCCCTCCTCTATGCTGATGATGATGATGTTGTTGCTGCTGCTGCTGCTGATGCTGCCGCCAATCCTGTCTTCTCCCATTTTCTCCATTGCTCAGGTCCACATCCAAGTCAAAGTTAGTTCCGCTTGCAATCGAATTATAAACTTCAAGAAGGAACTGGGACGCCGGTGACCTATAATCGGTGAGGTGCGGATGAGGTCTGTGGTGAAAGCCCATAATGTTCAGAATATCGTATGAAATCTCGCGAACATCCTTCTTACTAAACCGCTGCTGAAGGACTGTGTGACCTTTCCCGTCGTCGAGGTACAGGCCACTCGGCGTCTTCTGTTTCGCCTCTGTGAACCCAATCTCGGAGAAAAGGAGCACTTCCAGGAGAACTACCAGCATAAATGTTAGCGATGTTGACATGCTCGACTTGTAGTAATGGTTGCTTCTACTATAACTCCGTCTGTTGAATAGTACGACTAAATTGGAGGGGCTCGTTTTGTTATTATTGCTGCTTCTGCCACTGTTCATGTTCCTCCTTGCTCGCTCGTTGTTGACCCAAAAAAGTTTCCCGGTGAAGGTCATGATCGTATTGTGTCTTCTGCTGAGTTGACTTCTTATATTAAACCTCACATGAAAACTTTCGTTTGCGAAAACAATAACAAAAAAGCAGACGCTAGTTTCTCATGAACATTTGTTTTTGAAGAGCGTGAGCATCAAGGATGTTGTCTTCCTGATTTTGCGGGAAAGCGTTTCGTAGACAAAATCCCTTTTATTTTGTTTTTGCTGTGTTGTTTCACAAAGAAAAAAGTTTTGATGAGCACCGTAGTCAAAGATAAATACACACAGTCTTTTGGAGAAAATTCACGGAAAGAATCACAAATGAATTACAGACTTTTTTTTAACAGCTCATCAGAAGAAAGTAAAGAATAATATTTGTGGAAAGTAAATTGAAGAATAATTTTGAAGTGAAGCTAGCTAAGCGTACATTACTGTGATGACTGACTGCATCTGTTTTTTTTCTGCAAAAAAAAACTCTGGCAGCTACTTTGTTGAGAAGAACTCGTTCATTTTTTTGCACATATGAACACAAAGCAAGATGCTTCTGTAGCACAAAAATCAGACCACGATGTCTTTCTTTCTCCTTTTCATGAATGCGTCTATTTCTGTTACAAAATTTTGAAACACGCTTGTCAATGAACTTCACAAAATGAGTGAGATTTTAGTAAATTGAAGATCCACATTTTAATTAGCTTAATGCACAATCCTTCACAAATACTTTAAGCTTCTTTCATATTCAAGATTAGCAATGAACACTAGTTTCCACTTTACAAAAAAAAGACAGTTTAAAAAAAACTTTTCACTAAACTTATTTCACCAAATTGCCACCTTTTTTTGCTGTTTGTCTATTTTAGCTCAAATCTAGCCTGTTAAAGATCTTATTTTTTACGCCGAATACAAAAAGGAGGTGATTCACTCACAAAAGTACTCCAAAAGATTCTTTGGGGCTCAACGAATTTAAAGATGTGCGCATATCAATCTTGATATGATGCGATAGATTTGCACTCTTGAAAAAAAACGGGCAGCAACGGCAGAAAACGAAAAGTCAGCGGAATCTACGCGGCACTGAACACTATCATCATATCATCACTATCACGATTACCCAGACCAGAAAAAAAAATGATGATGAGTGTTTGATTAAGTCGAAAGGACTGTGGTTCTAACTTGTAGAAAAAATTGTGTGCATGTAAGACAAGATAGTTATTGCACCCATGAAAAAAAATGTATATCTTCGCCAAAATTACATGGTTTGAACCTCCTTGACTGTGGTCGATGGAAAGAGATGCTGACGACAACACTGTTAAGAATAATGATGAGCACAAGAAAGAAGTGAATTATATTTTTGCTGCATGAATGGATAAAAGAAGAACGCAGAGGGGACAACAACATGAGCACCCCAACAGTCAACCACCACCACCACCACCACCGTCAACTTTTCTGCAATAATGCTGCTAATGATAACGCTTGATTGGAATACGAAATAAAAAAAATTCTAATGTTGTGTGTGTAGATATTATTTTTTGCTTGTGTTTATAATAAGCCCTAATAATAAAAATGTTTGGCGTGTGTAATCATATATAAGTAATGTGACCATGCAAAAGGAAAAAAAAATGCGCCAGGTATGTATTATAATATTGGAATGATCTGTGAAGTGTATGCCTTTTTATTTATTTTTTTTCTTCTTCTTCTTCTGAACCAAACCTCTTCTTCTTTTCCTTCAGGGCTTTTCCATCGCATATTTCACAAGTCAGATTGTACAATGTGTTCATTTCGTGCATGTGTGTCTTCTATGTTGTGCATCATCACCATTTTCGTATTGACTCGGAACAATGGAGTGTACAATAATTATAGTTGGTTTGTCTCTACATTCTTATGCGTCTTCGGCTCTCCATCCACCAACGCGAAAAAATAAAAATGAAGAAGATACATAATTATGTACCTATACAAATCTTCTTTCACATTATGAAAAAAAAATATATTTTTTCATTATTGTAGAAGACTCAGCAGCAGAGAGGACAAATCTCCAATATATATTTGGGACTAACTAAGTACATGTTTTTGTATATTGTACATGATTTTACTTTTTTTAAATATTTTTTTTTCAGGTGCACCGCACATTTTCTCTCTACAATGCACACAGTCAACTGTATAATATTGTATACGTATTTATTAGAACTATTATCTTTATTTTTTTACAAAAAAAACAAGCAATACGGTTGAAAAGAGGGTTCAAAAAATAATGTCTTGAGGAGAACCTGTCATAATGTTAGTCGTGGCCGGCTCTGTTCTCCTATCATGTTTGTACTTAGATATATCGTCTTCGCCAGAAATTATAGGGGAATATATTACTGATATGCGTGCATATATTGAAGACTTCATCTTCATTATCCACTTCGTCATTCCTCTTCTTCTGTTGAGCAGGTAAAAAAAGGTAAAGTAAGTATTAAAGGCTTGGCCCTTTTTTCCATATCCTTTTTTCAACTTCTTTTGCGTGTGTGTTCTCCGCTGTTCATTATGTGTTATTTTGTCTTGTGAAGTGGTTCTCTCTCTCTCTCTCTCTCTGATTTTTTTTCAAGTGAGTAACTGACTAAATGAAGAATACCTTGAAGAAATAACATTACGAAGAAAAAAATAGGTATACAAAATGGATGCACATGTAATATAGTTCCATTTTTTTGTGTCTTGCCTTTGTACCCTGTAATAATAAGGAGCGATGAGGTTGACGATGATGATGATGATGAGCGAGTGTCATTATTATCATTTCTTCTCTTTGATTACTTCTTTATCTTCTCCTTATTACTGTCTCTAATTCCCTTTTTAGCCTTTCCGTGCCGAGCCTTTTATTTTTTTTCTGAAAACCATTTTGTAACACGAATATACCTGGATTGAACTTTTTTTTAAAAAAAAGGTATAGGTTATCATCAGGTACACATGTGCCCTTTTCGAGTACCTTCTGCTTTGCCTCTAGAATACCACCTCATAGAGAACAGAGAACATTGATCATCATCAGAATGGGAATTGTAGCAACTCCAATTCACGTGAAAACTGGTACAATCTGCATTAGCCGCATATTTTTCTACATGAACAAGTCAGGTGCACGCGCTTTTGTGTGTATGAAACAGGTGGATGAAGCCTCTAAAATTCATGGAATTGTAGTTGCCCATTCTGAGTATATACTTTTCAGGAGATTTTTTGGCCAACTTATCTGACTGATCCACTCTTCATGGAATTCCGGTGATTAGCCTGGACTTAGCTTTTTTCCCTGGATTTTCTAGAAATATTTGTTTGAAGAGTAAGTAGAAATGTAATGAACTCTAAACATACTTATCACAATTTATATATTGGATGTCAGTTCTCGGCATCATTTTCCTATCTGTGAAGGGACAGCTTGAGGGCAAACATTCCATTTTCAACATTAGCCTTTTTTTAGAAAGCTACTTTACATCGGTGTAGGTAAAACTATTAAATGGACACAGGAATACAGCGGTTGCCTGAAAAAAAAGCTTTTGAAGGATTACACATATCTTTCGTTTAAATGTCTCTGTTTAAAAAAAGCCTTGTTACAAAAAAATATAAAAGTTGTACAAGAAAACTTGGTAAAAATCCTGCGTAAAAAATATCTATAAAAAAAAGTTGAGAACTTCAGTGCGGTCCCGTCAACACAGTCATAAAAGTCATATCCAAACCAGCAGCCCCCTTGTTTTCCTTTTGTTACATTTCGAAAAAAAAGTGCTTTCCTATCTGTGCAGATTATGTTTGTATAATATTATATAAGGGGCTGTCATTAGCAGAAAAAGGAAGGAGTACTGGAAGAAAAGGAAATGTCAGCAGTTGGTACATAAAAAAAGAGAATAATCATAGTGGCAAGCTATTTTGTTGAGAAGTCTTCCAAATTGTTTCTTTCCTTTTCAACAATATTTTTTTTTGTTGTTGTTGCGACTCTTTTCTTGAGCTGGTCGGCTGGTGATAAAATGGATTTGAACTGAGAGGAAAACGTTTTGTCCTTGTTTTTATCATGTTTCTGGCTTCTTGTGTGTTTCACAAATTTTATGAGCTGAAAAAAAAACGATAATACACTGGATTTTACGGTGGACTTCCCATCCATTACGTTTGTGTAAGGAACTTCAGTTGACGACCGTCTTTCGGTGGTTTATGCTTTGTTTACTTGTCTCGGAACAAGGCTCACGGAACAAACAATAATACTGCTGCTGCGTTTTTTATGGTCACTTGTTTTCAATATCTTTTTTGTAACCCGAAGTCTCCGTAGTTTTACATTTTCCCGGGTTATTTTTACAAATCGCATTCGATTTCATCAAAAGATGCAGGAAAATTGGCAAATTATTGTAAGGAATGTGTTCAGAAATAGGTTTAGTATTTTTTTTGGAAGTGCAGAGAAATCCCCAACTGGAACCAATTTTAATTTAAGCTTCCACGATGGAGGCCATATTGCACATCTTCATTTCCCTGCTGCTATGTTCATATTTACATATATAAAGCGCAAGCATGCTAGATTGCAGTGAACACGTGAGAGAAATTTGCCTATTTATAAACATGACCTTCTTCCTTTTTCCCCTGGTGCAGTGAATTCGCTTATCTCTGCGAAATGTGAGGAACGTGTGTCTGCTTCATATGAGTAGTGGATGCTACATCTTTCATTCTTTTTTTTAGCATCCCTATTTTTTTCATGAAAGAAAAATAAAACTTATATTTGCTCGCAATGCCTGCCACTTCTTCTCTCAACACGTTTCTTTGGAGTATTCTCTTTCATGCTGGTTTTTTTATTAATCAAGATGATAGCTTTTCATCATCGTCAAATTTCAGCATGCAAATGCAAATGTTTGCTTTAAACACCAAATTTTTTTTGCACACTTTGAATGAACTACATATACGCATCCCTTTTATGTGGTACAAAAATTTCTGTGGTAAGGATGATAGACTGGAAGATACAGGTGTCTGGCTGTCTGCCTCAACCAACTAATTTCCATATTAAATTATGAATCTCATCTTTCTGTGCTGAAAGGAAGGAGCTGCGCCAAGCCCAATTGTATTTACACAAAAAAATCAAGGCAAACTTTTGCAAAATGTGTGTAGAAACGTGTAATTACAGATGTATTACAATACATGGTCATTTTTATTTATTTTTTTATAGTTGAGATAATCTTTCAACAAGAGTGAGTAAAGTTTTACATTAGCATATTATGTAGTATATATAGTCATATCATAGTGTAGAAACATGAAGGTATTTAAATAATGATAAAGTTGGTAATCATCTTACTCAAAAGTATCCCATATTTTTTTTACAAACATGCAGTGCAGTGTAATTTCTCCTGCACAGCTTAACAAGAGATCAATTTCACACACTAATTTCCAAGCACCAAACCTGGAAGAACGTCGTAGTAAATTAGTAGATATATATGTATAATGATATAGGACACTGCTCATCATGTGTGCCACAATGAATCTCATAGTTTGGAGAGCGAGCGTGAGCAGTGCAATAGATATAAAAGTTTTATGTAGTTACATAGATAAAATCAATATTTGGATAAGCTTGTAGTATCACTTTACTTTTTTTTATAAGAACCAAAGAAAAGATGGTAATTATGGCTTGTATGTACAAAATAAAAAGTTGCATTCATGAATTAATATTTTTTACAAGGTTTTTTGTCATAATGACTTAATGTTTCGCGAAGGTACTCCACTCATACATAACTGTCTACACTACTCTGCTCAGTAGATTTTTGGAACAGCAAAATGTGCGCGTATTTACAGACTTTTTTTTCTTCCTCGGTTAGTAGGCATCCGCGAAGCACCTGTATTTTATACGTGCTACGCCGACGCCGACTCACTGACTAAGGAAAAAAAAGTCTAGATTATAAAAATGTAGCTTTATCTTATATGCGCACATATTTTCCGAATACCATTGTAATGTAATTTGAAAGGAAAACGTGACAAGACAAAACTTTTCCAAATCATTTGTAAAAAAAATGTAAGCATAAACCTTATTCTCGAAGTTGTCAAAATATATAAGCCTTGTAAAAAATTGCTTATATAGAATGCTGGTGGCAGAAAGAAGCGAAGATATATTCTATCTTTCCTATGTTCCGAGAATTTTGCCCATTACATGTGCAATAAATGTCCACAGTCTTTCTTTCTTCTTTCTTGTCACAAGTTGCTACTATAATTCAGTAATGCTTACCTTACCAAATTGTAGGCTTTACTAGGCTTTATTACCACCTTTGATGTGGCAATCAAGCTTTGTAGCAAGCGCAACAGTGAAAAAATATGGATGTAGTAGTGGTATCATAGTTAGTATTTCCTACATTGATGAATTTTTATACTAAAATTCCGTTAAAATGACAAATTGCTCCAAATTACTTTCCCATACCATTACCAACTTTTCCACAAATACTGTTTTAATGTTAGTGAAAATGTTTGAAAAAGTTCCAAAATATTCTTACGGTTAAGCATGCATCACACTTAGTTTAAATTTATGTATAATTATGACACTAAATGCAGTCCTTGTCATGCAAACGCACATTTTCTTCTCTAAAAGTTTCTTGTAGTCCCATCGTTTCACGTTTCGGTCGGCAGGTACGGGAAGTTGGCTTCGCAGCATTAAAATTTCACACCTGACCTCTCACAAGAGCACTACTACCTTAAAGTGGCATGAGTGAAAGAGGAAGGTACGCGTATATGGCACTCGTACGTTGGCTTCTCCTCTTCCTCCATCAAAAATACCTTATCAAATAATCTAATCTACTTTCCAAATTGTTAATCTTTTCGGATGAATGGGACCTAATATTTTTACGATATCGTATAAAAAATCTGGAATACTGTTCCACGAAATTTTTCTTCGTAATAAATATAACGTACTTTTCCTTGTTATCACTTGAAAAAAAGGATTTCGGTATGTCATAACTTTTTGAAAGTACAATTTGTTTTGGTTGCAACCAATTTATTATAATAAAAAAGTGTTCCCATGCTTCTTAAACCAATTGACCCAGATCAGTTCCGCACTCATAGTCTCCATAATTTTGAAGATAAGTATGTAAGTTTGACGAGTTGCTCGTTATCGTCGTCACAGCCGTGTGAGGCAGGTGACTGGAAGAACTTTTTCTGAGAAGTTCTCCCGAGCTTCCCCGGCCACTGACCTCATCACCGGCGGTGGGGCTTGGACTAGGCTTCATGTTTCCTGTTGAGCTGCTTCCATTACTCACATCTTGCTCGAGAATAAGCGCCGAGTCAGACTCCATGAAGACAGAGTCTGTGGCCACGGGGAGATGTCCCTTGCCTCCACTACCACCTCCACCGCAGACCCCACCAACTGCCCCAATGGTGGCTGAGCCGCTGCTCCTTCTGCGCTTTATGCTACTCCCACACACGCTCCCTTTTCGCACCGAACTTCGTGATTTAAAAGAGTGACTGAAGCTGGAGCGGGTGTTGGCGGAAATGGAGATTGATACGGATTCCCGAGCGATTCCATTTCCGATCCTGGCACCATTTGCGTGACTACTATGTTGAGACATCATGGAGGAGTGATTGTTGAGTGCTGTGGTGCTGGTTCGGTCAGCACGCGTGAGGGGCGAAGAGAAACAGGCGTCGTGGGTGCCTCCGGTGGTACTTCGGTGGTGGTAGTGGTAACGTTCTCGGTGGTGTCCTTTGTGACCAGGACTGCTGTTCTGGTGACCGTGCTGGTGGTGATGACATGTCGAGTTTTGAGGAGAGTTGGCCACGTGGCTGAAGAGGATTGAGGTGAACTGCTCCCGGAACCGGTGACAGGATGCAATATACGCACACGGAGTTCTGGAGGAAATCACAGAAGGAAAGGCAGCAATTAATACTAGAGTTCTAATGTGGGCAATTTAATCACACAGTTATTGGTCCAGCGAGCTTTGCAACATAAAAAAAACAACAGAAAATGTTCTTCTATTTAGCAAGCATTTAATTACTGGGCAGTGCAGATACGTGATTATTTTGGAAGAACGTGCATTTCCTCAAATTTATTAGATTGTGAAGGTGTCGCGGAAATTTTGGAGAGGTCCTTTGGGCCCCATTAATATTTTATTTAGGTTGTGCAGATTGCAGATTAGAAATAAATTGCCTACGCACATCTCAATTATTGTTAAAAGTAAACTTATGGTTTAATTATTTCGACCATGTGAAAGGACATATCTCTTTAAATAACTGCCTTCATCACTGGTGGCCACAAAAAAACATTTTTTTACAGAAAAAAATTGCCTACAATGATTACAGAAAATTATGGAATTCAAATTAGGAGAATAGCCCTGGAAGCATAAGATAACGCATTGCTTTGTAGGTTAATCCCACACATTCCCCGTTTTCACTTTGGAATTCTTTAATAATCCGAGCATGCACGTGGGGGATAAGTGAAACCTCTGCGAGAGTAGTTGTGGTAGGTTTATGTTTCCGGTGGTTGTGTGCTACCTCAAATTGCCACCTGCGTAGCTACAAAATGCATTTATAAAAACATTTTCTGAGAGGCCATTAACCTACTTCCTTCCCACCTCCTCTCTCCATTTCTTTGTTGTTTGGAACGCTGTTGAAGAAAGGTGTAAATGGTCGAATCCTTGAGGGAGGGATGCTAAATCTAATAAAAGTGTTTTGACTCACTTTCCCAACCACCTTTCACCACTCACCCACATTTATAAATATAGCCCAAACATGGCTTTCATCTCCCTCCTTAAACTCTGCGGTTTATGCAGTTTCCCAACCTAGCTTAACCAATGAAGGAGAACAAGGACCGAAATGTGGTGACTGGGAATACTCCTCCAGGAAAAAAAGAAGAATGTTTTAGTCACCCACTGACTGACTGACTCACTAAACTTACCAGGAGAGATATATGTGCGTCACATTATCCACACATATCCCTTTTTATTTTTTTATTGTCACACAAAATCCGGAATAAACTTCCAAAATGTTTTTTTTTCGAAAGCTAAATAAGACAAAAAGAAAACAGGTGAAAAAATCTTACCAGGAGAGATATATGTGCGTCACATTATCCACACATATCCCTTTTTATTTTTTTATTGTCACACAAAATCCGGAATAAACTTCCAAAATGTTTTATTTCGAAAACTAAATAAGACAAAAAGAAAACAGGTGAATAAACCACATTGCCTGCAACCATTAAAAAAACGAAGATTGAATCACGAATGACCCGCACGTTCCTTCAATTATGATGGGGAACGAGGAAGCAATATTACTTTGCGATCAAAGTAAACTGTTATTTGTGTTTCATTAATTTAGCAGCAGCTTTTAAGGGAAGCAGCGCGTGAGTGAGGATTTTTATTAAGGTGTCTCTAAGCCGGTCAAGATGTGGTAAGAACACGTCTAACAAAAAAAAATGCTCGCGTCAATTCTTCCAAGTGAAACTACATCCTGCTTTCATGTCTCACTTATACCACAGAGAATACTTACTCTCTGAGTGAGAAAGCATCACAATGCTTACCTACATTTTTTTATTGTGGCTTTGTACAAAAATAGAATTTTTTGTCTTGTTTCATATAAGCTCTATTTTCTGCTTTTTTATTGCATCACAAATTATAAAAGGAAGAAGACAAATATAACCCATTTTTACTCCGCTCACATTACTTCCACAAGCTTGTGATGGTTACTGGTGTTTTTTTTGGTGGCGATGAGCATCTATCTTCCACTTCCCGGAACCAAAACTCACCTAGAAAATATAATACTCTGGATGGTCATGTGTGACTTGTGGGATCTCTGTGTTTGCTCAGTTGTTTCCCACAAAATGCGCAAGGAAAACTGGGTTAAGCAACTCGGGAAGGATGAGCAGAATTGCACACAGCATTACGTACTCTCCCTCGATTTTATTTTGTCATGCAATCACATGTCAGTAATGGGAAAGGATCATATTTACGATTTCAAATAAGCTTCTGTGCTCCTTTCTCTTGACTCACTCACATCACTTTCTCTGCAGCAACATCGTCACGGACAAACATTTTATGAAGAACTGGAGGAGAAAAAAGGAAGTAAATAGTTGGGTGAGTATGTAAAAAAAAAGACTGGACAACTGGTGCAAACCAGAATTTACTGGTTTCACTTCAGCTCTGTGAGATGAGATCCCGCATGATATAAAAATAGCTCAAACGACCAGAAATGAATGTGTTTAACCAAGTGTTACAAACGATCTCCTTTTTTTAATACGCCCCTCGCGTTTTTTTTTCTCCTGTCACAAACTCCCACATATGAGAGGATATTACCAAGAAAGAGGAATTTTTTTGTGTGTCCATAATTCTGTCAATGAAACCTCCCCGGAGTATTATGGCTTCTTCATCTTATATATTTTTTGTCTTCACTTCCTTGACGTTTTATATAGGTGATCACAGCTGTTTCACCCAGTCAGTGAACTAATGTGTGCGTTATTCCTACTGGCATGATGACACAGTTGGCATGCAAGGCACTTTCAATTTTTTTTACTACCAAGAAATAAAGATGACTCGGATTAGTGAACAAACACAGTGGGACTTTCTCCCCGATGCAGTGATACGAGAAGGGAAGGAGCACGGAAGTGCAAACTGCATGGAAATGAAATTACTCTTTTTTCTCGAGTCGAAAGTAAGTAGTGTAGAAGTAATTGTGTTTGTCAGAGTGCCAAAAAACATGTATGCGCACCCTGACTTATAAGTAAGTCTCTTGTGTGTGTGTAGAACAAAGGCAGCGAAGTGAGAATCGGGGAGTGATGTTTGTTCAAAAATATTCTTATTGTTCCCCCTTTTCCTCTTGGTGCTTCCTTTATATTTGTTTTCCTCGTTTTCCCTTTTGGATTCATTTTCATAAATTTGTTGGATTAGGTCAGGTGGTTGCTCCGGTTTATCTCACTTTTAATAATTTAGGTACAACCTTACCAGGCCACTTCCCAGGTGTGTGAGAAGCAGCAGTTTTTTTTGTTATATTTTTTTATGGACAATGCGCATTTCATTGTACCCATTGAACTATTGTGCTATTTTCTGGGAAATCGTATAAACTGCACATAATTTTTACGTGAATTGAGCACATTTACCAGCAAAGCGCAGAAATGTTTTTATCTTGAATTGGGTCTCCATAAACCAATTTGTAATAGCCTTGTATTAGTTAGTAAATGAAAAATTGTTTGCTGGGAATGTAGCCATCATTATTATCACAATTTTTAAATATATAAAATGATTATTGAGGTTAACCATCACAAGATCTTTATATAGAGCGTTTTTGGAGCGAGGAAAGCGGAATCGCTCGCTAAAATGGAATTGCTTACATGCTTTCCTTGCACCTTTCTCCAATTACCGGGGGAAATGCACAAAGCGCAATTATGATTGCATTATGTGTGGGGATATTCTTTTTCTTGGGATTTTCCTCAAGAAAAAAGTGGCTGCGTTGGTAATGATGCTCTTGTGCTCTTCCTAACTGGCAGGAAGGACGCATCAAAAAATGTACAATACTAATGAGGCAGGAAACCATGTAATTTGTATGTACACAGGTAGATAAGGTGAATCCGAATGTGTTTTCTTAAGTTGAATTTAGTAGTGTGGCAATAGCACATCTTTAACATTAGCGGAGGGAGTGCACGAAAAGTCTTTTAGAAAGTTAGTGTTGGTATTTTTAGCTTTTCTTGCTGTTACGTCAACCGGCAACGTCATTAAAAATTTTTGTGTTATAATTAAGGAGCCGTGTAAGACTCTGGCTCATCATACTTGTGTGAACGCAGTAATTGGGGATTTAACAAAGTTGGGCTGTGACAATCCAATGAGGTAAAGACGAAGCATCAGCAGAAACTAGAGCCGGATTTCACGTTTCAGGTGGAGTGAATTAAAATAAACTTTGCTGCTGATTTTTCGTCATTAAATCCGCCTTCCAAACTAACCATCCTCTTCAAGACGAACGTTAATGCGAAATAAATTGTAATGCTCTTCAAAGTTGTTCATTTTATGGATCATAAGAAAAATATTGTAAAGCAGATTGAGTTAGAATACGCTTCGCTTCTTGATTTTAACAAGGAAAAATCTTCCCTGCGTTGGAAGGAATAAACGAAAACTTATGTATTGAAATAAATTATTATTTGATTTTGATGTGCAGAGAAAGCACACCGTTGCGAACTTGTATATAAAAACTTACGCCTTAAAGATTTTTAGAAGAGTTGAACGCCGCTAATTAAAAATGACAATTTTGAAAAGACGTATCTCATATTTTGGACCGGTTTAACTTTGAAATTAGTAGACAACTTATCACATTTGGACCTTACAACTTCGCAAAACATGTGTATTATGGGTACCACAAGGTAATTTCTCACATATTCTCTCCATAACCGAATATGTATCATTACGCTTTAAAAAATTGTAAAAAAATAGTAAAAGCTTGTCAATATTGATCCGATTAGTTGAAAATTTGCCGAGCACAAGTAGTACTACAATTTTATAGGTTTAAGTGTACTCCATACCAAAATCCGATTTCACTACTTCATAATTTGTAAATGCACGTGGTCTCACTCGCACTCCGAAGTATGTATTACTTCAATGCGCAAATCTCCCAAAAGTGGCATTAGTATGAGAGTAAAAATTTCTTGGAAGTACTTCACCAAACAATAATAGCTCGATTTTACAAGCTGACATTTACAATTGGACAAGGGCACTATAAGTTTCGATATTCAATCTGTTTGCGCAATTCAATCAAGCATATTGTGAAAATACTTGTTTCATATGTACCCACATTGTTTGCTTATTTTACAATCAGTACTTCCTTTGATGTCAAAAATGGTCCTTGAACGAATATTTTTTTCTTGCTTTGACGAATTTTATCCATCAAAATATAATAGTAATTTAATATCTTCGGGAAGATATGCATGTATGAGAAGAAGTGACTGCTGACTAGCTGGCATTAAGTCACATGAAAAAGTTTTTCTAGTCTGATCTTAAATGTCACTCAACTCATTTCCCTCCAATCATGTAGACAGTAAATATGACGTCGTATGTAAATAAAAAGGTTAATATGATTTCCTCCTTCCTACTCAAGTCGAAGGACATTTAGCATTTCCTTTCTTTTGTGCTCACATTTATGTTACCTTTTTTCCTAATTTTGAGTGACTGTCCCTGTAGAAGGCCGAAAAAAAGTCAAAGGTATGACTTCATTATTGCTTCAATTTGAAATCATTTGTTAGAAGAAAAGGTAGCATTATTATTATTACCCATCACTCCTTCACTTTCGACACGCACACGATCTGTCTTATCAATTGCCAAACAAGTAAGCCATTTATTTCCAAACGGCAAAAAAGTCACACGTGCGGGTCACAAAGCTTAATACGGTCATCTGAGCTCAGAGGCTTGTAGGTCTTGCGGCCTTTCCTGGTTGCCATTTTAACCGGATCGTGAATCACTAAAACACCTACCGAAGCATTGAAAAGTAAAAATATCTAGAATGACCTTTTCCTACATACATCATATAAGTTTGTCGCGCATCTTACCTGGTATGTACCTTTTTTCCCCTCGAAAGTGCAGGTGACCATAATCATCCAGGTTGTGACGTCCAGTTAAGCCATTTTTTGTTCAATATATATGTAACGTGGTTATGGGGCATTAAAAACTACTTTTGCACCACCAGCTCTGACGACAAAAGATAATCAATGTAAGTGCTCATTGAATTCAAGTGAATCATGGACAAATGGACAACAACACCACGACTCCGTTTGTTGTCCAGCGCGAGTGTCATTTCATTTCTAGTGATTGACTCCCTCACCGCCACGCATTGATCGAACATGCAAATCCACTCAGAAACACGAGTCAACAAAAAATTGGGAAACCTATAACGTTACACAACTTTCACTTGGAGGAATCATTCGCTCGGTGAGTCGAAGGACATAACGTAATCAGGAAAAGTTCAGAACACAGGTTATACTAATATTTATATATGTTTTATACTATCTTGTTAAAAAATCATGAGCTCTTTGCGTGAGAACATGAATCAATTTGGACAACTCATGCATTAAGAATATTGACTCCTTTCACTCATCCACCACAAAAAAAGGCAACTAGTCTGGACAGAAAGTACTAAAAGTCCACTCAAGCACCACTTTCAGACAAGATGATAAGCACCCAGCACTGCGCATCTCGTCTAAATTGACCCTAATGATTTTTTATTACGTTAGCATTCTTTATTAGCTTAAAACGGAGAAATGTGTGGGTGGCTGCACGCAGTTAATTGTTTTATAATTAAAATAGTCACATCAGTGAAGCAATAGGGCTTTGCAAAGTGGGTCATTGTGAGACTCTAAAATCCTCTTTCTTCAGACAGATTTTACCACAAAACTGTCTCTTTATTGTCCCATGCAAATGAGTTCCCATCACTTGAAAGAAGAGCGAGAGCCCCTCCTCTTTCTAGTGTCCATGACCTGATTTAATTGTTTCAGTCACTCCAAATGCATGTTGTGTGGAGCACTCATTTTATGCCTGAACCATGACCCCTTATCTGAGAATTTACTTTGTCATTAATAATCCCATTATTGTCAGCAATGATGACATCATAGCTCCCATTGTTCTCATTTCTTGGTTAATTCGATAAGTTCGCTTTGGAGGCTTCCAAAGTCACAACCTTTTATTTATTTTGCTCCTGCCAGCATTCAGTTCCAAAAGGTGTCAACTACCTCTGAGCTAAAAGGACGTCCGAGCAACGCCGTTTCCCATTACATTAGAAACACGTTGTCTGCCACCCACATAGATAGAGGCCTTTTTATAGGAGTGATCTCCCTACGCAAATCACACTTTCCATCAATCTTTTCAATGTCATAGTTAGCAAAAACAGTGGGATATTATATGAACACATTTTACGATAACCATCCAGAAACAAGAATAAATTGACTTTCTTTGGCGTCAACAAGCACAACAGAATTCTATTGAAAGGATGGAATGTTACAAATTTTTGTTGTTGTTATTTTCTTGTTTATTCATCCTGACAATATCGACACAAGAAAAAAGGAACAAGTTGACTTTCCTCCGGTGACTTTCAGCGAAGATCAAGTAGTCGAAAATTCCTCCAAAAAGCCATTGACATTGAACACAATACAAAAAAATATAAAAAATGAACTCAAAGTGAAACCTGGTACAGAAATGCAAATTGTTGGTGCATAAACACCCGTGAATTTTTTTTTGTTGAATGCATCCACTTTTGCTAACATGTTAATGGCCCCAGAGTTTGAAATCAATTTATCATTTTTTGCTACCAAAAAAAGGAGTGTTTTTTATTAAAAGAGCTACCATGTTTTCCGAGAGGCTTTACTTGTAAACTTTTGTCATTGAAAAAAAAATCATTCAGTGGAGTGTGGCTCGTTATAGATGATTTTTATAGCATGTCATCTTCATTTGAAGCCAACTATTCATATCGTACCTTCAACATGTACAAGATAACTACAACCAAATCCTTTCTCCATTTTCTTCCTTGAGTGTCAACAAACTTTTCCACCAAGAATATCCCTACGTATACATGTGTAGGTAGATATATTTATGAAACCTGTTTGAAGCAGTTCTCCATATTTACTCGTCACATTGCTCAAGCTTTTTTAGCATATTATTTTCGTAGTTGACGCATTAAAAATGGAGCTTATGAGCGTTGACAGCAACTGCTCGCAATGGTGGAAAATGGGCGAGGCGGGGGAGCTCTTGTTTCCCGAGAAGAAGCCGCAGAGCTCCATTATTTTTATTTTTATTATGTAAAGTGGAACAAAAGAGTGGCCATTTTTCTTCTCTTTTCTTGCTCAGTCATTTTTTTGTGGTGAAGTCGGCGCAAAAACAAACAAACAAAGTGGAGAAAGGATTTGGTTGTAGTTATCTTGTACATGTTGAAGGTACGATATGAATAGTTGGCTTCAAATGAAGATGACATGCTATAAAAATCATCTATA